>ONZH01004637.1:0-76440 GCA_900303285.1 Rhinella marina | reverse complement strand
TACTTGGCCACAGAACCATGCCCTCTGCCGCTAGCGGCGTCAGATGGGAAGAATTGTTTCAGCTTGTGCACCAGGGCCTGTTGATACCTATTCACTCTCATACTCCTTTCCTCTGCAGGGATGAGAGTGGAAGGTTCTGCTTGTACCCTGGGTCCAGGAGAGTGAACACCCCAGTAAATCGTGTTTGGAAAAAATTCTTCTAACGCGAGGGTCACGGGATAGGCAGCCTAACATGAAGTCTGCCATGTGCGCCAGAGTCCCAACATGCAAGAATTCCCTCTCCTCACTGACCTGACTCTCCATTTCCTCCTCCTCCTCCTCCTCCTCCTCCAAGTCCTCCTCTTCAGCCCATACACGCTCAAGAGTTTAAGGACTGAGCACTGTACCCCTCTACTGTCTCGCCGACATTCTCCTCCTCTTCCTCCTCATCCTCATCCCCTCCTCCGATAGGCGCTGAAAACAGACCGGAGGGTGCTCTGGCTATCAAGCGACGTATCTTCCTCCACCGTCTCTTGTGACAAGCGCAAAGCATCCGACTTGATGCTGAGCAGTGAGTTTTACAACAGGCAAAGCAGCGGGATGGTAAGGCTGATAATGGCGGCATCGCCGCTGACCATCTGTGTTGACTCCTCAAAGTTGCTCAACACCTGGCAGATATTAGACATCCACGTCCACTTCTCATTGTAGACTTGAGGAATCTGAGAGACCTGACTACCAGTTCTGGTGGAAGATGACATCTGGCAGTCTACAATAGCTCTACGCTGCTGGTAAACTCTGGATAACATGTTTAATGTGGAATTCAGTCTCGTGGGCACGTCGCACAACAGTCGGTGAGCGGGCAGTTGTAGGCGGCGCTGTGCTGCCCTGAGAGTGGCAGCATCTGTGCTCGACTTGCGGAAATGTGCACAGATGCGGCGCATCTTGGTGAGCAAATCAGACAGATTGGGGTATGTCTTGAGGAACCGCTGAACTATTAGATTGAACACGTGGGCCAGGCATGGCACATGTGTCAGTCTGCCGAGTTGCAGAGCCGCCACCAGGTTACGCCCGTTGTCACACACAACCATGCCTGGCTTGAGGTTCAGCGGTGCCAACCACACATCGGTCTGCGCCGTGATGCCCTGTAACAGCTCTTGGGCGGTGTGCCTTTTGTCACCTAAGCTCAGCAGTTTGAGCACCGCCTGCTGGCGCTTACCCACGGCACTGCTGCTGCGCCTAGAGCTATCGACTGAAGGCGCCGTGCCCACGGATGGTAATTCGGTGGAGGAGGAGGGGTCGGAGGAGGAGGCATAGTATGTCTGAGAGACCGTGACCGAGGTAGGCCCCGCAATCCTCGGTGTGGGCAGTACATGAGCGGCCCCAGGGTCATTCTCGGTCCCACCCTCCACCAAGTTAACCCAATGTGCCGTCAGTGAGATATAGTGTACCTGCCCAGCAGCACTTGTCCACGTGTCCGTGGTTAGGTGGACCTTCTCAGAAACAGCGTTGGTCAGGGCACGGATGATGTTCTGTGACACGTGCTGGTGTAGGGCTGGGACGGCACATCGGGAAAAATAGTGGCGGCTGGGGACGGAATACCGAGGGGCAGCCACCGCCATGAGATTGGGAAAGGCCTCGGTCCTCTACCAGCCTATAGGGGCAGCATCTCCAGGCTAAGCAATTTGGAGATGTGGACGTTGAGGGCTTGGGCATGTGGGTGGGTGGAACTGTATTTCCTCTTGCGCTCCAGCGTCTGCTGTAAAGACAGCTGAACGCTGCGCTGGGACACATTGGTGGAGGATCGTTGAGGCGAAGGTGTGGTTTTCCGGTGGGAGGCGCTCGTGCCGGGGTCCTGGGCAAGGGGTTGACTAGCAGAGGCAGCGAGTGACGCAGGGGGTTGACTAGCAGAGGCAGCGAGTGACACAGGGGAAGGAGCAGTGGTGTGACCCGCAGGAGGTGGTGAACGGCCTTGGTTCCATTGAGTGGGG
Source organism: Rhinella marina (assembly GCA_900303285.1). Taxonomy (NCBI): domain Eukaryota; kingdom Metazoa; phylum Chordata; class Amphibia; order Anura; family Bufonidae; genus Rhinella; species Rhinella marina. The sequence goes on along the minus strand of ONZH01004637.1, from coordinate 74,473 downwards.
TGTTTAGCACTCATATGCCTGCGCATGCTGGTGGTGGTTAGGCTAGTAGTGGTGGCACCCCTGCTGATCCTGGTGTGGCACAGGTTGCACACCACAGTCCGTCGGTCATCCTCACTTTCTTTAAAGAACCTCCAGACTTGCGAACATCTAGGCCTCGCCACGGGAGCTTCACTACGTGAAACAGTTGCTGCTGATGCACCAGCTCTGGCCCTGCTTCTCCCTCTGGCCACACCACTGCCTCTTACAACCTGTTCTGGTGCAGCACTCGCCTCCGCCTCAGAAGCACTGTCTTCACTCGGCATATCAACCCAGCTTGGGTCAGTCACCTCGTCATCCTCCGATTCCTCAGTCTGCTCCCCCTCGGAATTCCTCCCCTAACAACAACTTCACCACTGTCTGACAACCGTGTCTCCTCATCGTCTGACACCTCTTTACAAACTTCTTCCACTAACTCAACATTGTCATCATCGTCACCCACAGACTGCGACAGTTGGAAAACTTGGGCATCGGGAACGAGGTCAGCAGCAACCTGAGAAGTGGTTTGTGACTCTGGGAAGGGTCCAGAAAACAGTTCCTGAGAATATGCCGGATCACATTCCAAATTTTCCTGGGAGGGGGCAGACTGGGGGGAAGGAGGTTGAGGTGGAGGAGCCAGAGGAGTGCTCCCTTGGGTAACGTGGGTGGATTGCGTGGAAGACTGACTGGTGGACAAATTACTTGAAGCATTGTCCGCAATCCACGAGATCAGCTGTTCGCACTGTTGTGGTTTCAACAGTCCTCTACCACGTGTCCCTGTAAGTTGAGACATGAAGCTAGGGAGTGTAACTCTGCGGCGTTCCACAGCTCCCTCATCAGCAGGTACTGTCTCACCCTGCCCAGGACCACGGCCTCTGCCCCCTGCAGTAATTGAATGCCCACGCCCACGCCCTCGTCCTCGACCCTTAGCCCTGGGGTTCAACATTGTTTGTATATAAGTGTATGATATAAAAAAAAAAATTAAACGGGCCTAGTGTACTGAAACCCAGAAACTTGTTCAGTCTGGTACAATTAAGTGACGTACAGAAAGTGTCACCTGGACAGTATATATGGATGGGAGCGAGTGTGCTGAACTGTGACACACAGAAAGGTTACACACAGCTGAGTAAAATGGATTTGTATCACTGAGCTAAAAGAACTGAAATAATAATTTTTTTTTTATATTTTGTTTTTTTTGGGAACGTGACGTGCAGGAAATATGGTAGAACTGACTGACACCCTGTTAACGGTGGCTATTTAGTCTGCGACCCAGAGAAATGTCGCACAGAGAGTTTTCTGGATCAAGCGGTAGATGATATTGGTAGCAAATGACTTGGTTGTATTGTGTGACGTACAGAAAGTGTCACCTGGACAGTATATACGGATGGGAGCGAATGTGCTGAACTGTGACACACAGAAAGGTTACACGCAGCTGAGTAAAATGGATTTGTATCACTGAGCTAAAACAACTGAAATAATAATTTTTTTTTTTATATTTTGTTTTTTTGGGAACGTGACGTGCAGGAAATATGGTAAAACTGACTGACACCCTGTTAACGGTGGCTATTTAGTCTGCGACCCAGAGAAATGTCGCACAGAGAGTTTTCTGGATCAAGCGGTAGATGATATCGGTAGCAAATGACTTGGTTGTATTGTGTGACGTACAGAAAGTGTCACCTGGACAGTATATACGGATGGGAGCGAATGTGCTGAACTTTGACACACAGAAAGGTTACACAAAGCTGAGTAAAATGGATTTGTATCACTGAGCTAAAAGAACTGAAAAAAAAATTTTTTTTTTTATATTTGTTTTTTATATTTTTTTACAATTTTGTTTTTTGGGAACGTAACGTGCAGGAACTATGGTAGGACTGACTGACACCCTGTTAACGGTGGCTATTTAGTCTGCGACCCAGAGAAATGTCGCACAGAGAGTTTCTGGATCAAGCGGTAGATGATATCGGTAGCAAATGACTTGGTTGTATTGTGTGACGTACAGAAAGTGTCACCTGGACAGTATATACGGATGGGAGCGAATGTGCTGAACTGTGACACACAGAAAGGTTACACAAAGCTGAGTAAAATGGATTTGTATCACTGAGCTAAAACAACTGAAAAAATATATATTTTTTTTATATTTGTTTTTTTATATTTTTTTTACAATTTTGTTTTTTTCGGAACGTAATGTGCAGGAACTATGGTAGGACTGACTGACACCCTGTTAACGGTGGCTATTTAGTCTGCGACCCAGAGAAATGTCGCATAGAGAGTTTTCCGGATCAAGCGGTAGATGATATCGGTAACAAATGACTTGGTTGTATTGTGTGACGTACAGAAAGTGTCACCTGGACAGTATATACGGATGGGAGCGAATGTGTTGAACTGTGACACACAGAAAGGTTACACGCAGCTGAGTAAAATGGATTTGTATCACTGAGCTAAAACAACTGAAATAATAATTTTTTTTTTTATATTTTGTTTTTTTGGGAACGTGACGTGCAGGAAATATGGTAAAACTGACTGACACCCTGTTAACGGTGGTTATTTAGTCTGTGACCCAGACAAATGTCACACAGAGAATTTTCTGGATCAAGCGGTAGATGATATTGGTAGCAAATGACTTGGTTGTATTGTGTGACGTACAGAAAGTGTCACCTGGACAGTATATATGGATTGGAGTGAGTCAGTGCTGAACTGTGACACACAGAATGGTTCCACAGTGCTGTGTGCAATGGATTGGTATCACTGAGATAGAACAAAAAAAAAAAAAACAGGGTTAGATATGGCGATAGCTGCACTACTAGTGCCAGCCAGCCAAGTGACAAAAAATAAATAAATAAAATGTCTTCTAGCCCTTAGAAGGGCTGTTGGGTTCTTTGTGGGTGATCCCTGCCTAACAGACAACTAAATGCAGGCCCTAACACTGTCCCTGAAAGGCAGCAGCTCTATCCCTAACGACATCCAGACGGCATCTGAGCCGAGCGCCGCGGCCAGTCGGTAGTATATTCCAGGGTCACCTGATCAGGCCAGTCAACCCCTGCTATCGACATGTAAGGGCCCCACGTGATGCTGGGTGTACTGTAGAGTCTCCTGGCTTGTGATTGGCTGTGTTTTTAGGCGCCAAAAAAGCACGATGCGGAATTTGCCATTTCCTCGAGCATGGCGAGATACTCGTCCGAGCATCGAGCAGTTACGAGTACCCTAATGCTCGAACGAGCACCAAGCTCGGACGAGCATGTTCGCTCATCTCTATTTATAACCGATTTCTTTATTGCGACTCTAAATATGTTCCTGACTACACTGATATTTGTTTAGCATTCCTACTTTCAGTCAGTGGCTGTTCTTGGCACAGTGACCTAGGAATCTGACCAGGAAAGACCATCACCAACTTGTAGGGCTAAGGGTAAAGAATATGGTATACCCCAGTTTACCCAAGGCCAGAGAGAGATGCATTTTCTAGTCACTTTCAACTCTGGCTAAAAGGGCTGAGAATCGGGATATACCCCCTGTTAACTCGGAATAGAGTCATTTAAAATGTTTTGTTTTTTTTTAAATCCAGAAAATCACTAATATTTTCAACCTCAAATCAAGGTGTAAGAAGTAGAGAAAACATACAGGTATTTATGTGGCTACAATGCAATATATTTATAGAAAAGTGGCTAACCTGTTTAATGTCAGGCAGTAGGCATCTTCAGAGATCAAGTTACTATAACAAATGCAAGATCAGAGGTAGAGATGAGTAAATGTCTTGTAATCTGTTTCATGTCCGATTTGGTGAAGTTGCTCCAACTGAACTGAAAATTGGTATATAACATGCTCTAGTCTCCTATGACTAAGATTGTTTTATGAAAAGATGTCATTTATTTTTGTAAATTTTTCATGAATTTTTACTCTTTCTCCTCCCCTCCCTAAGCTCTTAAACGCAATGACAGTAAAAGTAAATTATGTCAAAGTGACAGTGACTTATAGCTATGGGTAAACATATGGACGACAGTGTTAAAAAAGAGCGTTTTTAAAAACACACTGCACCGTCGCATGTGTTATACTATTTCATATTAGAAGTCTTCCAAAAATTGCCTCTTTTTGGGGGCAGATGGTGTTTAACCACTTCACTACCAGAGTGTTTATCCCCCTACCAGACCAATTTTTTTTTTTTAATTGTCCTATATAACTGCAAATAACTACCGTATTTTTTGCTTTATAAGACGCACCCGAAGATAAGACGCACCCCAGATTTTAGAGTAGGAAAATGAGAAAAAAATATGTTTCATCAGACCTCATATCTGACCCCCCATAAATTTCAGGACATCACATCAGGCCCCCATCAGACCTCAGATCATCCCACTGTGCCCCCATCAGACCTCAAAACAGCCCATTGTGCCCCCATCAGACCTCAGAACAGCCCATTGTGCCCCCATCAGACCTCAGACCAGCCCACTGTGCCCCCATCAGACCTCAGACCAGCCCACTGTGCCCCCATCAGACCTCAGATCAGCCCACTGTGCCCCATCAGACCACTCTGTGCCCCCATCAGACCTCAGACCAGCCCACAGTGCCCCCATGAGACCACTCTGTGCCCCCATCAGACCACAGATCAGCCCAGCATTCCCCCATCAGACCTCAGATCAGTCCACAGTGCCCCATCAGACCTCAGACCAGCCCACAGTGCCCCCATGAGACCACTCTGTGCCCCCATCAGACCTCAGACCAGCCCACAGTGCCCCATCAGACCTCAGACCAGCCCACAGTGCCCCCATGAGACCACTCTGTGCCCCCATCAGACCTCAGACCAGCCCACAGTGCCCCCATGACACCACTCGGCAGCTAAAACATACAAGTGAGCGCTTCCATAATGGAAGCGCTCACTTGTATTCGTTTTATAAGACGCACTGCAATTTTCCCCCTACTTTTGGGGGGGAAAAAAGTGCGTCTTATAAAGCGACAAATACGGTATTTATCTTCTGAGCCAACCTTCATGTATTATATATTATTTTCACAGGGCACCTTAGACTTTTATGTCATTAGAAGACAGATACAATTTTTGTTACATTTTTTTAAGGAAAATTGGAAAATTATAAAAATTTATATATGGTTTTACATTCTTTGCAGTATTTTTTAACTGTTACAAAGATTTCAAGCAAAAAAACATGTCTAAAATCATTACCATATGTGCGAGACCTGAAATAAGTGGAGCGCATTATAGATTTTGGAGGCCTATTTTTCTATAGCTGGTTTTATGATACCTTATATATGTATTTACAGATATTTTGGGCTCACTGGAAGTCTTCAAAGGATTGCTTTGCATTTTGGATTTTGGAGGCCTACTTTTCTATTGCTGGTTTTATTGCACCATACCACCAGAAAACATGTTGTATAGTAAAGCCTGAGAAACACCCACAAAGTGATTACTTTTTAATATGTTAACCCCCTAAGGTATTCATCTTGGGGAAATGTGGACATTCTTTGCATATCACAAGGGAATTGTGATAACTGCAGCAGATACAGAGAAACCTTTTTGTACAAGTGCTTGGATTTTCGTAGTGCCATGTATGGTTTCATAATTTGGTCGTTGAAATCTACTGCCCTCATGTACTTATTGTATTCAACGACACAGAGGGGCTTTTCAGTATGTGCATGTCTTCTATATTCTCCTCTATTTAGATCTTAAGTGACTGTGGGAAAGCATCTCTTGTTTTTTCTAATTGTCCCACAGGACACGGTGCCCCTCTCACACAATTGTCTGAACAGTGGAATACTTGTACAGTAGTTGTCCACATACAGATGATAGACTTGTCTTAATAATGGATTCATTAGATCTAAGACAATTTTACCATTCGTGCCAATATGGGATGGGCAATCAGGGGGATCCGGCTGGCTGTCCTTTCTTTTGTACACCCTAAATGGATAAGTGTAGCCAGTACCACTTTTGCACAATTTATACATCTTGACACCATATCTAGCACATGTACTGTTGTATTGTTTAAACGACAGTCGGCCAGTAAAGTGGATCAGGGATTTATCAACTGCAATATTCTTCTTTCTATTTCCCATTAAGGTATGACACGAGGGGCCTCAGTTTGTAAAGTCTGTCTTGCCCAGCTGGATTGTCACTGCAAGAAAGGGAATTATCGTTGAAATGTAAAAATCTCAACAAAATTTGGAAACGTGACCTGGCCATCACAGATATAAAAACTGGCATATGATGTATGGGATTTGTGAACCAGTAGGATGCCATATCGAAAGTTAGGACAATAAATTTTTAAAATTTCTGGCACATTAGTTGGCTTTCAAAATTTGGGTTTTACATATGATGAATTTGGATTTTCTGCCAAATATTGCCAGGCATATACATTTGTCTGAGGCACAATTTCCTGTAAAAGTTCCTCGGTAATAAAAAGTTAAAAAAAATCAATTGAGGAAAGAATGTGCAGTTTGCACATTAATGTCAGCTTGTGCTGAAAATGATGGAATGTTTGGTGTATTATTTGAGGGGGACCATACTAGATTCATGTCAGACTGGGCAGATCGTGTTTGAGACTGACTATGGACCTCAGCACTGGTAGTTTAAGGCCTAGTTCACACTTCAGTGATTTACATCAGTGATTTTTAAACCAAAACCTGGAATGGAGCCTCCATAGATAAGGTACAATGGAAAGATCTACATTTGTTCTGTGTTTTTGAACCGCACCTGGTTTTCACTGATGGAAATCACTGACCAAACACTGAAGTGTGAACTAGGCCTAAGGCCTCTTTCACACGAACGTTGTGTTTTGCGGTCCGCAAATTGCGGATCCGCAAAAAAAACGGATGCCGTCCGTATGGCATCCGTATTTTTTGCGGATCCATTGTAACATTGCCTATCCTTGTCCGTTTTGCGGACAAGAATAGGACATGTTCTATTTTTTTTGCGGGGCTACGGAACGGGCATACGGGTGCGGACAGCACACAGTATGTTCTCAGTATTTTTTGCGGACCCATAGAAATGAATGGGTCCGCAAAAAATACTGTCGTGTGAAAGGGGCCTTCATCACTGCTGGACTTGCTGGACTTGTACTATAGATGGCCTAGGTACATCATTGCTGGTACTAGCCAAACATTCCTCATCACTAGAAACTAAACTCTGCTGCCTTCTCTGGATTTTTTGTGGCATGTGGGCATCACAATGCCTTCAATGGGTTCGTACTCAGAATGGACTCATCAATACAACTTTGTTCACTGGAGGAACAAAGAAAAGCATACCCCTCTTCAGCGCTGAAAAATCTGTGCACCATTTTATTTTATATGAATGACCAAAAATGTATTCAAATAAAGATGTGTTCAAATATATTTGTGTGCTTGTGTGTTTTTTTTTATGAAAAAGGACACATGTTTGTATATATCACACACCAAACACACAGTTATTCAACTTTTTAGTAATAAAACCTTTGTTATTTTTTTCTTTATAAAGAAGAAGTATATGAAAATAAATTATGCTCTGAAAAAAAATCTGCATATACTTTTTTTATGGAAAGAAAAGAAATATGTGTATACACAAAAAACATATAGACAGTTATATAATTTTATATAATGTAAGACCACTATACAGTAACGTTACCAAGAAAATACCTTTCACATGCAAAAAAATATTTATACTAACTACGTTAAAACTAATAACTACTATTATGCGTGCCCTGAAGTAACTTTGTAAATGAGCAGGTTCTCTCTCTCCAAGTACCAAAACGAATCAGAGACAGGGACCCTGCTCACATTTATGTACCATTTTATTTACACTTTTTTTAACTTTTCATCTTTCTGACAGGCCTCAACAAGGGCAGATCCCTGGCTGTGTTTATACACACACACACACACACACACACACACACACATGTTCATTTCAAAAGAAAAAGTGGCTTGTTTTGCACAAGTGTTCGAAATTATGCATTAACCTTTTCAACCCCGGGCCTGTTTTCACCTTCCTGCCCAGGCCATTTTTTGCAAATCTGACATGTGTCACTTTATGTGGTAATAACTTTGGAATGCTTTTACTTATCCAGGCCGTTCTGAGATTGTTTTCTCATCACATATTGTGCTTCACGACAGTAGTAAATTTGTGGCAAAATATTTCATTTTTATTTATAAAAAAATACCAAATTTACCAAAAATTAGGAAAAATTTCCAAATTTCCAAATTTCAATTTCTCTACTTTCAAAATAAATAGTAATACCTTCAAAAATAGTTATTATTTTACATTCCCCATATGTCTACTTTATGTTGACATCATTTTATAAATGTCATTTTACTTTTTTAGGACGTTAGAGGGCTTAGAAGTTTAGAAGCCATTTTTCAAATTTTCAACAAATTTTCCAAAACCATTTTTTAAGCACCAATTCAGATATAAAGTGATTATGAGGGGCTTACATAATAAAACCCCCCCATAAATGACCCCATTTTAGAAACTACACTCCTCAAATTATAAAAAAAAACTGCTGTTACAAACTTTGTTAACCCTTGAGGTGTTCCACAAGAATTAAAGGAAAATGCAGGTGAAATTTCAAAATTTCACTTTTTTGGTAGATTATTCATGTTAATAATTTTTTTCTTGCAACACAGCAAGGGTTAACAGCAAACTAAACCTCAATATACATTGCTCTGATTCTGGCAGATTTTGCTAGAATGGTTTTTAGGCACCATTTTGTAATTGAGAGACCCTGACGTACCCCTACAGTGGAAATCCTCATAAAGTGACCCCATTTTGGAAACTACACCCTTCAAAGAATATATTAAGGGGGGTACTGGCCACTTTGACTCCTTTTACGCTATTTATGGAATTTGGAAACACTTGGCTGTGAAAATGAAGTTTCATTTCTTCCAATAAAATGTTGCTTTAGCCCCAAATTTTTTATTTTCATAAGGGGTAACAGGAGAAAAGCACCCCATAATTTGTTACCCATTTTCTCCTGAATGCGGCAACACCCCATATGTGGTGGTAAACTGCTGTGCGGGCACATGGCAGAACGGAAGGAGCACCATATGGATTTTGCAGAACAGCTTTTGATGGATGGGTTTGCGGGAGCCATTGATTTTTATTTTTTTGAGTTATTGTCTTATGTGGGGGCTCATTTTTTGCAGGATGAGGTGATGTTTTTATTGGTACCATTTTGGGGTAAATAACACTTTTTTATTGCTTGGTATTACACTTTTTGTGAGTCAAGGTGAAAAAAAATAGCTGTTTTGGCATAGTTTTTAAAATTTTTTTTACAGCATTCACCTGAGGGGGCAAATTATGTGATATTTTTATAGAGCAGGTTGTTACGGACGCGGCGATACCTAATATGTCTACCATTTTTATTTTTATTAAATTTTACACATTAGATTTATTTTTGAACAGAATAAAATCTTTTTTTGTGTTGTCATTTTCTGAGAGCCATATTTTTTTAATTTTTTTAGGCGATTGTCTCAGGTAGGGTATCATTTTTGCAGGACAAGATGATGGTTTGATTGGTGCCATTTTGGGTTAAATACGCCTTTTTGATCGCCTGCTATTACACTTTTTGTGAGGCAAGAGGGGAAAAAATGGTTGTTTTGGCATACTTTTTTTAAAAAAATTTTTGCAGCATTCACCTGGGGGGCCATCTCATGTAATATTTTTATAGAGCAGGTTGTTACGGATGTGGCGATACCCAATATGTCTAACTTTTTTTATTTTTGGAAAGTTTTACACATTAGATGCATTTTTGAACAGAATTAAATCTTTTTTTTGTGTTGCCATTTCCTGACAGCCATATTTTTTTTATTTTTTAGGCGATTGTCTCAGGTAGGGTATCATTTTTGCGGGACAAGATGACGGTTTGATTGGTACCATTTTGGGTTAAATACGCCTTTTTGATCGCCTGCTATTACACTTTTTGTGAGGGAAGAGGGAAAAAGTGGCTATTTTGGCATAGTTTTTTTAACAATTTTTTTTACAGCATTCACCTGGGGGGCCATCTCATGTAATATTTTTATAGAGCAGGTTGTTACGGACATGGCGATACCCAATATGTCTAACATTTTTATTTTTGGAAAGTTTTACACAATATATTTATTTTTGAACAGAATAAAATCTTTTTTTTGTGTTGCCATTTTCTAAGAGCCATATTTTTTTATTTTTTTGGCGATTATCTTAGGTAGGGTATCATTTTTTGTGGGACGAGATGACGATTTTATTAGTTTTAGTACCGTTTTGGCACTGTTTTTATTTTTTATTAGTTTTAGTACCGTTTTGGCACTGTTTTTATTTTTTATTTTTTACTGTGTTCACCTGGCGGGATGGATTATGTGATATTTTTATAGAGCTGATCGATACGGACGTGGCGATAGCTAATATGCCTACTTTTTCTTTTTTTTTCTTTTTTTAACAATTTTTTTTACTTTATTGGGGGGAAAATGGCGTTTTTTTTTTTTTACTTGAAACTTTTATTATTTTTTTTTTTAACTTTATTTTTTAACTTTTTTTCACCTTTTTTTCACTTTTTTAACTTTTGGAGGTCTGATCCCCTGCACAATGCATTACAATACTGTTGTATTGTAATGCATTTGCTGTAAGTGTACTACTCACAGTAATACACTTACAGCCTGCTTCCTGTGCGATTCAGGGGGCATTGGGCTGCCATCCAAGCCATCGGGTCCCCGTCACAGCAGCGCGGGGACCCGATGGCCCCCCGCTCGCCATCCTGAACATGCGGCACACCTCATGTGCCGCGGTCAGTGCTGTTTTCACCGATGCTGGCACATTCCCCAGGGGTCCGGCACCTGGGCACAGCCGGACCCCAGCCGCTGATCGGGGGGGCGCAGCTCCTGCACCCGCCCGATCAGCGCACCGTACATGTACGGCGCTGGTTGGTAAGTCACGTCCCGCTGCGCCGTACATGTACGGCGATGGGCGGGAAGGGGTTAAAGGGGACAGAATGCCTATCTGTGTTTATACACACCCAAGTGTTAATTGTCAGAAACAAGGGGTGGCTTTCCTTGCACAAGCATCCAAAAATTGTGCCTTAATGGGGCAAAATGCCTGCCTGTATTTATACACGCACAAGTTTTAATTCTCAGAAGAAATAGTGTCTAGTACTGAACGAGCCTGGAAAAATTCTCCCTTTTAATTGGGGCCAGTGGCAATACAGTGTTGCTTGGAAAGGGAAAGATGTGTAGCGGCAATGTTGGCATGTGGCTGCAAAAGTAGTGGCAGCAGTAGCAGCACAATATGGAAAAAAGATTGGAGATGTCTGTAAGGCTGTTTGGAAGTAGTAGTGTTGACTGTGGAGCAGTAATAGTAGTGGCAGCAGGGGTAAAGGAAGTGGCAGTAGGGGGATAGCAGCAGGGAGTAGCAGCTGCATGATGGCAGCAGTGGCAGCAGCCATACAGTAAACAAGATGGTAGGCAGGCAGACAGTGGAATCATGGCAGCAGAAGGTATACCATGATGGTTGGCAGGGCAACAGTGGCAGTGGCATGATGGCAGAAGCAACCATATGGTATAGAACATGATGATAGGGAGGTAGACAGTGGCATGATGGCGGCAGCAGCAACCATACAGTCAGGGGCATACATAGAAATCCTTGGCTCCCATAACAAGAATCTAAATTGGGCCCCCATGACCTATCTACATCTCCTTCCACTACCCATTCCTAGCCCCACCCTTGCTTCATGAACTGTGCTTGCTTCTGCATGTTATATAGTTCAGGTATATAGTATATACAGCAATGTACTGATATGTGAAGTATGAGGTATAAAAGATGCAGTATGTACAGATATATGTGGCTGTTTATACATCATGGTCACTGTGTGAGGTACATGAGGTATTGGGGGTTGTAGCCGTTAGCAGTACTACTGTATATATAAGTGAGGTATGAGTTACTTCAACGTTCCTGCACCATCTAGTTCTTTACTAGATGGTGCAGGACCTGTGATAACATCATTACAGGTCCTTTAGCTTTCTGAAACTCTAGACTTCACTGATGACAGGGACTCTGGATAGGAGCCTGTATTAAATGTAATTTAGGGGAGGGGCCTTTCATCAGCCATGCTCTCCCCTCCTCCAGGGGCCCCATAGCAGCTGCGTGGTCTGCTTCCATTGGAGGTACACCACTAGCTTCTTCCCCAGAAGTCCATGGGGTGAAGGAACAGGTTATGTGACAGGGAAAGGCCTCAGTCATTTAGAAGAACTGTGCCAGTAAAAATACCTGTCCAGAAGTCTTAGTGATGGAATATTGCAGAAAATGTGGCTAAATTTTGAGTTTTACTAAAGAATTACATTTTGGTGAAGGGGCAGAATGGCGACACATTTCCAACAATTCAGTGGTACAGCAGCAACTGCATCCCCAGCAACTTGGTGAAGGGAGAGTTCAGCTTGCACACAAGCTAAGGTAATTAGTGGTCTTCTCATGGCCACTCATTCTGTTATGGATGTCTCACGATGAAATGGAGAACAAGGTTGAGGAGGAGACTGAGCAGAAGAAGCAGTCAATGATGATGACTGTAATGCTTGAGGATGCAAGCTGGCTGCCACAAAATTAACTGGGAGAATGAAGACAGACTTGTTCTGATTGGGAATGCTGGCCAGTTATATTTTCCCACAGGATCCAGTGATGATGCCTCATGTGCTGCAATAGATCCAATAGAGTACCTATGTTTGAATGCCCACTGCTTATTTTAATCCTGCAGATCTTACATATGGATGTGGTTTTGTGTGTTGGCCTTGTGGAGGAAAAACTCTATATGGGAGTTTCTCACACAGAGCTAGAGACAGCTGAGCTTTGCCTAGGTCTGGCATGTTTTTAGCTTGCACCCACAGTATGAGCAACATCACCAGTTCCTGGGCTGACAATAGAAACAGATCTGGCCCTGGCAGCTTTTTCTTGGAGGTTTGGGCTATACATTGCCTCTGCTCTTTATTGCTGCCACTACCACTGTCCTCCTCCTCGCATGTTACCCCCTCCTCAGCTCCCTGATTTATTCCTAGGTCCTATCCAACACACAATAATCATTGTCCCCACCCTTCATTTTTTTCAGACCATGATATGTTATCATGGGCTCCTTGACCCCCTCCCGAAACCCTGCATCGTATTTTCCCCAACTGCCACTGTCTCTATTCCTGCCCCTACCATGACTACAAGTGCCACTACCATTATCACCAACACAGCTCTGAATAGAGTTCCCGATTCCCCCCTCCCCTGAACATCCTCCTCATGGCATTCCATACGTTGACTGTTCTCACGCAAGTCATCAACAGGCAAACTCTCTTGTGTTTCTGATCATGATTAAGACGTACAGTCGAAATGCGTAGACCTTGTCTGTCTGCTCAGCCTATGGATTTTATAATGAAGATATTGGATTTTATCCTGAGCCTGCTGATGTTTTTTTTCATACTGTTCTGCTGTACATGACAACCTAATACATGAGAAAATACTATGAGGTTTTTCTGCAACAGTTAAACATTGAGCTACCTTTAATGTAGGTAGAGGTGAGTTTGAATCCTGACAAAAACATCTCAAAAATAGAAGTTAAATAAGAATTAATTACACATGTTGTCCCCAAGCATACTGTTGATGCTTTGGGATACCTCCATAATGTTCATAGTACTGACTCCATATATGGACACAGCCATATATGGAGTTAGAGCAGGGATTCCCAGAAGTACTAACTCCATATATGGACATAGAGCATGGAGTCAGAGCAGGGACTGGGAACAGTAACACTGCCTGCTGAGTTCTGGCACTGATTCAGGGGGCCCCTTACAGAATTGAGGCCCTGGGTAATTGTTGAGCCACTGTGTTATATCAAGTCCAAAGTCAGTGCAGCCATCTACCAGGAATTTTACAGTACTTCATGCTTCCCTCTGATGACAAGCTTTATGCAGACGGTGATTTAATTTTCCAGCAGCATATGGCACCTCACCAGATTGCCAAAAGTACCAATACCTGGTTTAATAACAACAGTATCACTTTGTTCGATTGGCCAGCAAACTTGCCTGGCCTAAAGACCATAGGGAATGTATGGTATATTGTCAAGAGGAAGATGAAAGACATCAGACCCAACAATGCAGAGGAGCTGAAGGTCGCCATCAAAGCAACCTCAGCTTCCATAACACCTCAGCAGTGCCACAGGCTGATTGCCTTCATGCCATGCTACATTGATGCAGTAATTCATGCAAAAAGAGCCATGATCCAAGTATTGAGTGTACATACTGTACATAATTTTCAGTAGGCCAACATTTCTGCATTAAAAATCATTTTTTATTGGTCTTATGTAATATTCTAATTTTCTGGGATTCTAAATTTTGGTTTTCATTAGATATAAGCCATAAATAGTTTTGAGCAAGTTGAAGTTGATGAAGTGGAATATGATATGAAAATTTTCATTTGTCATGAATTCCAGTTTCCTGGCGATTTGTGGTAACGAATCAGATATGGCTGCTGCATATGTTGCAAAGTGAAAGTAAGAAGCCTGGGAGTGAGGGATCACCCATAATGCCGTGCAGCCAGCCAATCAGCAGATAGCCAGGGCCTGTGATTTTACAGTACATACTGTATAAAAAGCCTCATCCTGCCTGGTCACCACCATTGTACTGTGCTGGGAGAGATGTGCACTAATTGGGGTGAAAAAGCTGTCTAATACTACTGCTATTGTGGTGTCCACATTGTTTTCTACATACGTAATTCTATAATGCCTTGATTCTGTAATTGGGGTAAAAAAGAGTGCTAAATATTTTTTCACGTATTCGGTTTTACACCTTGTGTTATAGATAAGGAATTCCATTAGTCCTTGATTCTGTAATTGGGGTGAAATAGCACTTTTTTTCACGTATTTGGTTTTATACCTTGTGTTATATATTCTACTGATCTTGGGGTGTCCACATTGTTTTTTGCATAAGTAATTCCACTAGGCCTCTCTAATTGGAGTGAAAAAGTGGTGTAATACTACTGATATTTTATACTTACTGTTACTGTACAGTAGGTCCGACAGACAGGTGCCAGGGCCTTCCAAGGGAACTGGCAGTGACAAAAATGTTTATAGAGTTAGCAGGAGTAGCAGCAGAAGAAGGGGAGGGGGTAGCAGTAGATGCAGCAACAGGCCAGAGCTGCCAGTGTCATCCAGCAGTTGTGTTTTGACCAGCAACCCATCTGTCCTTGAATGGTTGACTCGGTCTTCAACATCATCTAAACTGACATCAGACACGCCCAGCCAGGAGTTGGTGTATTGGAGGAGGTGAACCTGTCTTTTTCTTTTCCTCCTGCTTGGGAAGGAAAGGTATTGTATGCTGTCGGTACTGCTCCACTTTTTAGCAAGGACGAGCTTATTGAGGACAGTCAGCAGCTACTGCCCAGCCAAGATTTGGTGGAGAGATCCGTTGCCAGGGAGCAGATGTTGCAAGCGTTCAGGCACATGTCCATGAGACTGGTGAGGGTGACATCAGTGACATGCAGACAGTAGTGTATAATAATGTAGCGTCAGGCAGTCAGCATGTACTGTTGGGCATAAAATGGCTTTTTTTTACCATTGCCAGATGACATTAATGTGGCCGTGTGTAGAATCTGTGAGCAGAAGGTGAAGTGTGGCCAGGGTGCCAATATTGGCACCATGGCCCTGCGTCAACACATGGAGTGTCACCATAAAGTGGCCTGCGAAAACTATGGCACTAATATAGTGGTACAGCCTGAGGCATCTACTAGTGGCCCACAACACTTTTTGAAGCAGTCAAGGCTCCACCACCTCAGCAGAAGAGAGCTGTGTTTCCTTCCCATCACCTATTGGTCCTGATGCTCCTCCTCCTACCCCTTGTCACTCATTTCACCAGCAATCGATCAGGGAAAGATTGCAAACGACAACAGCCTGCGTGCACTCAACCAATAGAGCAGAAGCTGAACATGCTCCTGGCCAAGTTGCTAGTACTACAGTCCTTCCCATTCCATTTGCCGAGCAAAGGTGGAGAGTCCCAAGCCATCATTACTTCTCCAAAAAATCTGTACCAGCCCTGCACATGTATGTTGAGCAGAAGGTGGGACACTCCTTGAGCCTATCGTTTTTTTTCACGGCAGCACCTACGTGTGGAGCTGTAACTATACCCAGTGATGTACACCAATATACACGCTCCTAGCAGCCAGGAAATAGCTGATTTATAAGGCGATTTGTAACAAATAAATGTGGATTCAGTCAAATTTTGGAGGAAAGTTCGATGAAGCGTCCAAATCAATTTTTTTAAAACTTTGTCTATCTCTATTCATCACTATTAATTACAAGAAATAACTGCTTGAAATAGATCACTCTGTATGTAATTAATCTATATAATAAATGAATTTCATTTTTTAAATTGAATTAGTGAAATAAATTAACTGTTTAATTACTTTCTAATTTATTGAGATGCACTTGTATTTTCATGCTAGCTACATAGGCCCTTCCCAGTGGCATATCTAGAAATGAAATTTTTGAATGGGGCCCCCCTTCCTTAGTCATTTCTTTCCAAGCCCTTCCTTTCATGCAAGGCCGGTTTTAGACAAAATGTGACCCTGGGCAAAATCAAAAGTGGGGCCCCAAATCTTGTAATAATATGCTAACAACAGTTACATTCTGTTGATTCCGTCCCTTCCTCACAGATTTACACCCCATAAAGCATCACACACAGTTCTTCACCCTCATGGCCCCAGAATACGCCACATGCCCCTTCCCTTCAAAGCAATGAGTTTCCCTCACTCATGGCATCTGAGAGTGTTAAAAACCAGGGATTCCTCTTCAGGTGCGCTTTCCCCCAGTGGAGATTGGGGAAAGCACCCTGTTCTATAAATAAGCCACAGCCTGTACTAGGCTTCCAGGCTCATTGTTAGTATAGCCCAAAAAATCATCAACATTCCCCACAATAAAAAAAAGTAGCATTATGGGCATCGCTGCATGCAAAAACACCCATACTATTAAAATATTTAAAAAAGTTAGCCCATATGGTGAATGGCACAACAGAAAAAAAAATTAAAAAAGGCAGATTTGCGTTTTTTTCATCACTTTATCTCCCAAGAAAATTGAATAAAAAATGATCAAGTCATACACATCCCAAAATGGTATTCTCAAAAACGACAGATGGTCCCGCAAAAAATGAGCCCCCATACATCTCCGTAGACATAACTATAAAAATGTTATGAGGGTCAGAATATCGGGATGAAAAGAAAAAAATAATTTTTTACGAAGTGATTCCTGATGAGTCTTAGCTTGCTGCAGTGAGCGGGCCTATAGACGTCTTTATCAGGGGTGCTGTTAGGGTTGCCACCTTTCCCAACAAAAAATACTGGTTACACAAGTTAAAAATGTTGGTTTGGGTTAATACGGGTGTTATTTGATCATTTTGGGTTAATACGGGTGTTATTTTTACATTTTGCTCCATTTTTTGTTTTTCTCAATAAAATCAAAATTTCCCTCTTACCCTGTGTATTTAAGTTTTATTTAGCCTCTATTTTTAAAATCTTTCTGTGGGGATTTGAACTCACAACCACCTACATTAAAGGCAAGAACCTTAACCACTGGGCTATATAGCTCGATACTAAGTTGTTCCTAAAAAAACCTCATAGAAGTTTCTCTTATATTAAAAACCTCAGAAGTTTCTCTTGTATTATATAAGAGAAACTTCTATGAGGTTTTTCAGCACGGACTTAGCACTGACTTAGCACTGACTTAGCACTGACTTAGCACTGACTTAGCACTGACTTAGCACTGACTTAGCACTGACTTAGCACTGACTTAGCACTGAGCCCTATAGCCCAATGTTTAAGGTTCTGGTCTTTAATGTAGATGGCTGTGAGTTTGAATCCCCATGGAAACATTTCACAAACAGAATCTAAATTAGACTTATATAAACAGGGTGTCCCCAAGCATAATGACCATGCTTGGGAATTTCATGTTCACAACATTGACTAAGCAGGAAAGATTCCACTGGGACTGTAGGTCTGCCAGCCTTGCTATTATGTCACCCCCATTCCTATGGCTAGTAAAGATCCCTCTCTCAGGGGCCCAGCAGCTGCTCCATCACTTTCCTATACTGTTGCTGTATATAATTTAATTGTGTAATACTGTTGAGGGGGCCCTGAGAAACTCTTTTAGTCCTCCTCCTCCTGGGTAGGCCCCTTCTGAGTCAGGACCCCAAACCTGCCACTTCCCCTGCCTCCCCTATAGCTACTCCCCTGTCACTTCCCATCTTACGTTATACATTTACAGCACAGGTGGCTGGCCCTTATTGTGAAGCACAGTATGTAGTATGTATAGAGTCAGAGGCTGGGTTCAACATCATATTGTCTTACGATAAACATATACAAAAATATATATGTAGTTAAATGGGTGCCACTGACAGATGTGATAAAGTGGCACTGATCACCATGCTTTATTGTAAAAAAAATTACTTTAACATGTACTTTTTTTTTTTTTTCTGGATTCTGAAAAATGGACTATGCTTTTGCATCCTTTTTCTCCAATGTATATGTAAAACGTAAGGCAAAAATGTGATGAGAACCCAGCATTATATAATGCAGCTGACACCTTTCTGCAAGAGCTTCCTTCTGTTCAACCCCATAGATACCATGGTCAATAGCAACCATGGAATCTAAACAGTAAGGGCTCATTCAGACGGCCGTATGATGTCCGCAAAAATATGGATCCGTTTTTTTGCGGACAGTTCAACATGTCCGCAAAAAAACGGATAGCATTCCGTTTTTTTGCGGCCCTTTAGACTTCAAAGGGGCTAACTCTTGATTTTCACTGACAAGTATAGGACATGTTTCATTTGTTTTGCGGAGCCATGGAATGGAAAAAAAAGGCCCATAGAAGTGAATGGGTCAGTATGGAATCCGCAAAAAAACGGATCCGTATTTTTGCGGACAACATACGGCCGTCTGAATGAGCCCTTAGTCAGAGGAATGGAGGCCCCTCTTTGT
Source organism: Rhinella marina (assembly GCA_900303285.1). Classification (NCBI taxonomy): domain Eukaryota; kingdom Metazoa; phylum Chordata; class Amphibia; order Anura; family Bufonidae; genus Rhinella; species Rhinella marina. The sequence continues at coordinate 55,536 of ONZH01004637.1, read as the reverse complement.
AACCTCAATGGGGAGCCATGACATTATCATTGAGTGCCAATGTCTAATGAAAGCCTCCAGGCTGTACATATCAACATAAGGATTGCTACATTGTTATTCTAAAATGGTACCAATTAAGGTTTAGCGAACCAGTTCGGACCAATCAACACCAATACACAGGCCAGCACACTAAAATATCTAGGCCTAAATCCGTTTCCCTGTATATCTGTGTTCATAAACATGTTTCCAATATTTTTTTTGTTTTTTTATTGGGGTTATTGATTATATTCAAACTAGCAGCATATAATACTATACTCCAATAGACGGGGTAGCACACAAAAGTATCGGAGTGATTACCAATTTCAACCTAAATTCATTTCCCTTTATTTCAGTCTTCACACCTTTCCAATAAAACATGTTGATTATATTCAAACTAGCAGCATATATGTGATTACTACACCAATACACAGGGTAGTGCGCAACATTATCTGAGAAGCCAAAAAAATATCCGGGCTACGGATTGGTTCCAAACAAAAGACCCAGAGCCAGAATGTGGGTAGTAGCAGCATCAACTACCAGTAGTAGTAGTAGTAGTAGCAGTAGGCCGCAGTTGTCCCTGGTGGCTTTGGAAAGATGCAACATTAAGTAAGTTAAGGAAAAAGAGGATGAGACTGTGGATTGGATGGCTCACTCCTCCTTTCAGTCCCAGTAGGGTGACGTGGAGGTGACTTCAGAGTCTAACACTGTGTCGTGGAGCCAGGAGTCACAGTGTTCCCCCTGCTCCTCCTCCTTGCAGCACCAAATAAAGATTTCAGGGGAGTACTCTCAATCATCACTGCCCATTCCTAAGAAGTTGCAAGAAAACCTCATCACGCCCTACTGCAGATAGTCAAGAGAGTCTCCCTGTTGATGACTTGTGTGAGCACCACCATCACTGTTTGGGCTGTCCTGAGGAGGAGGTTATGGAGGAGGCTGGTGAGCCAATAAATACCTGAGTTGATGGTGGTGGTAATAGTGGCACCTGTACCCATGGTATTGGCGATGGGGGCAGCGACAATGGGAGTTGGGGAAAACACAGAGCAGGGGAGGGGGGCCCAGGAGCCCACCATAGTATCTCCCAGTTTAAGAAAAGCATCAGGCAGGGTGAGGACTCCGATGACAATTGTGTGCTGGACAGGACCTGAGACACCCAGGGCCATGTTTGTTTTGGGATCTGGTGATGCCGCTGACACTGTGGGTAGGTTAGGCCCAAAACATGCCAGAGCTAAGCCCAGCTTGACTGTCTGTAGCTCGGTGTGAGCAATTACCATATGGCGCTCTTTCTTCACAAGGTTGGCACACAAAACCACAGCTATGTGCAAGATCTGCAGGATTAAAATAAGCTATGACACGTTCAAACACAATTATAGGTACCAGACGTCTATTGCAGGACATGAGTCTGTCCTTCTTCTCCTGGTCCTCTTTGTGGCAGCCAACCCAGAATCATTGTCATCATCATCTTTTTCTCCTGCTAGGACTCATCCTTGTCCTTGGCTCCATCGTGAAACATCTATAACGAAATGTTTGCCCATGAAAAAAACTTTTTCCACCAGCAATTAGCTTGTCTATAAGCTGAACCCTCAACTGGCAATGTTGCTGGCAGTGCAGTCTCTGCAGTACCATTGTAAGTAGTGCCTTGTACTCTCATGTGGCGGAGAGTTCCTTGTACTCTCACATGGCAGAGATTGCGGGCCACTCCTTGGCCACAAGCTGTACTCCATGGTGGACACCTGGAGCAGCTGTTACTGGCAAGGGCAGTTCATGTCTTTCATGGCCCACTATGTCAATGTTTTTTGTGGCAGTGGAGAGGCAGCACTCTTACAACATGGACAGGTTCTTTTGACCCCCTCCCACCATATAATGGGGCTGGCTCCCACAGCAGGCACTTATCTGCCTCTCCACCTCTTCTCCATGGATATGGTCCCATCCCCAACAGCAGCTGGGCTTAGTGTCGCTCAAACTACCTCTTCTTCGTATCATATGTGTCAAGTCAAACGTTGCCACACTGTATTGGAGCTGAGTGGCCTGGGAGAAAGTAGCCACACCAGCGAGCAGTTACTCAAGTACATCAAGCAGCAAACAGCCCACTGGCTGTCACCTCACCGACTCCAACTGGGCAAGATGGTCAGCGACAAAAGGCACAACATCCTGGCTGTCCTGAACCTGTGGAAAATAACACATGCACCCTACATGGCCTTTTAAAAATGCACTGGCTTGCGAAAAATGCTGGCAATGTCCAGGAGACTGTCCCTCTTTTCAGCCATTCTCACATGGTGAGGAACATTCTCCTGGACTTGCAACATCCACTCAGACATCATTTAATATTGTTGTCATTGCCTTCCAGAGCTTGGAGAGGGAGATGGGGAAAAAATAAATAAATAAATTAAAAAAGAAAAGTTTTACTAAAAATTCCTAGGAGGCTAGAGAGAGTTATATACCAACAATTGGAGCAACTTCAATTCGGCCCGAACTGATTCGGGTCTAAACCAAACCTTTTTAAAAAATTTGGTTACCAAACCCAAAACGAATTTGCTTATGAGTGGTTTGTTTATCTCTAGTACCAATTTAAAACTATATCCCTGGAGATACAAGCTTTTAGGCAGCTTCATTTTATGCAGATTCATTGAGGAACTGAGCTTCATGGTTTAGGTGCTATATTTTTTTCTTCATTGATATTAGGGGTTGTTCACATATCAGTTATTTGATCAGTTATTTCTATCAGTTATTGTCAGCCAAAACCAGGAGTGGACACTAAACAGAGATCAGGTATAATGAAAAGATCTACACCTGTTTGGTGTTTTTGACCTGCACCTGGTTTTGGCTGACAATAACTGATGGCAATAACTGATCAAATAACTGATATGTGAACAACCCCTTACTTGTACAGAAGAATAAGCATATTTCAGTTTCACTCTGTGAATATTTTATTAATTCAACATTGCTCCAGAATATGATAACAGAGCACTTAAATATGCATGATTTATTATGTAAAATGTGAGATGTAGAAAAAGCAGGTGTATTTAAATCACCATCCCATATGTATTTTATTTTTGCTCACGTCCTTATTTGTTTTGTTTTTTTCCCTCCTTTTTTCCTGTTAATGCTTTGGGAGACAACTGTAGTTTAGCTGGCAGGCCTGAACGGCAGGGGTGGAATTGACAGTAGTAAAACCAAAAAGATTCAGCAAATAAAAGATAATATAGATTGTTCCCCGTTGTGTCTGTTTTCAAATTACTGTGTTAAATTGAACTTCTGTTTCTGCTGTCTAGTTTTTTCTTTTGTCAGCCTACAGTGACCTTTTCTTGATATATGTTTCTTGTTGTGTCTTGTAGGATTTTACATTTCATTATTTTATGCAGTCCTACATTCAAGCAAGCTTTTGGACAAGGATATATGAATATATTATTGCTGTAGCCTTTGCTGACTTTGTGATCCTTATCTCACATAATAATCTGTTTTGTAAAATGTGCTGCAAGAGAATGCAATTAAATGGATGCACAAAATGGGCTTCTCAGAATTGCTCCAAGCTTCTACACTAATGCTTCCTTTTACCCTTTCACATAAATAGGACCTTAGCACATCAAACTGTGAAGCCATTGGTTTAAAACAGCAGTGCCACTGCAGAATAAAGTCAATGAAAGGAATAATGTAATTAAATTACAAAAAAACACACATTGAATGAAATCTTAACCTTAATTTAGTTTTAGTGTAAAACTCAAAATCAAACAGAATTCATCCACCATGTAGTATTGATTCACACCTACAGCATAGCTGATTTGAAAACAGCAATCAGCATAAATATGTCAACATATAATCTTACAATAGTTACATTAATTATTGTATTTTTCAAGAATTGGCAAGCTAATGGAAGAAAATTCAAGGGAAAACACATTAAGTATTATCATGGAAAATAAATGGGGGCATATGTTTTATTGAAGGGGTATTCCAGTAAAGTAACTTAATTTTTTTAAAACTGCATTAAGCCTGCAAACTGTGACCCAACCAGAACCCATACCTCTACATATAACCAGAGCTTCATTTTACCTTGCAATCCATTTGTCTAGCTCCTGTGTGAGCCTGAAGCACACAGAGTATCATGGCGCCTGATCTTCCCTCACAAAACTACAATCCCCACAATCCCTAGCTTACCTGCTGTGAGTGTTGATTACCCCTTTAAATAAAGGTTAATATTTTATGATGTAAAACTACTGATGTATCTTCTCTTACCTTAGCTCGAATTTGGTTGTAGGATTATTTCCATCTCAACCTTTCATGGCTAAGATGGGAATAAACACAGTAAGCACCAGCCAGGGGTAGACAGAGTTAGGTAAATGGACGAGCAGTCTGAGCTGCAGTGAAATGGAGCTAAACAAACAAAATAGGACAGCAAGCTACGCAGTTTTTGTAGCTCTGAAATTATCGTAAACAGCATGACTTGTTGTGCTATGCCTTTTGTGTATCTCCTATTCGCTGCTATGGATGCTATAGAAACAGCAGAGAACAACCAGCTTCTATGTTTCTGTAACTCTGGTCATCCTCAACCTCTTCTAACTATGGTTATTCTCATCTTGTCCATGAAAGGATGAGATGGGAATACCCATTTAAAAGGGTTGGCCACTTTCTGGATACTTTTGACCAATGTGTAGGTAGGATGACTATATGACTCTTACTAATATAGCCTTTGTGGATTTTCTGTGCTGTTTGGTATATTTCATAAATCATGTCCTCTTGTTGGGCAAATCTTATGTGCTGTCCAGACAGAAAACCTGTCCATAAGATAGCCGCTGATGGAGGGTCTTGTGAGCAGGCAAAAATAACTCCAGACATATCACTCGGGCTTCTCCACTCATATACACTACATCTAACATCTGCACTTGCAATGCTGATAGTTTTATTGCAGGTGCAGTGTATTTGAATGGAGGAGACTAAGTAATTTGCCTGGTCACATGACCCTCTATCAGCAGCCATTTTATGGACAGGAATACTAGAATGGTAGGCACACTAGCACCTGGTAACATGGAGATGTAACATCAAACTATATAGACATTATAATTAGTTGAAATAGTTTTATTAGATATATTACTAAAGATTAGTTTATAGAGTGTGGTGTATGAAAAGGTGGTACCAGAATGTCCTGGTATTAAAAAAATCTCAAGTGCTCTTTTAATACCAGGACATTCTGGGACTGCTGTTTCATATATCCCACTCTATATACTAATCTTTAGTAATCTATTTAATAAAACTATTTTAACTAACTAATTATAATGTCAATATAGTTTGCTGTAATATCTCCATGTTACCAGGTGCTAGTGTGCCTACCATTCTAGTATTCCTTATTTGATTATTTTCTATACGGCAACGGGTGTGCCAAGGTTAGTGCACCTTATTCCATTTATATAAGGAGGGTAAGCCACTGCGATTATTCTTTATTTTATGGACAGGACCTAAATGTGGGCCACCCAAAAGACTTGACCAACAAGGAGGAATACCTTATGAAATGTATAAAATTGTGCAAAAAGGCTATATTAATAAGTGCCATATAATCATCTAACAAACACATTGATCAAAAGTAGCCAGAAAGTGGCCAACTGCTTTTAGGACACCAATTTCCTGTGGAACAAATTTGCAACATGCTTGCAAAACCCACTGGAATTCACAATACAGCCACTGGGTGACCACACAGACATACACCATGTTCCAAATTATTATGCAAATGATATTTATCTCTGATTTCCCTAAATGGTCGGTGCAAATGCCAGTCAGTATAATAAAAGTCATCATCCGTTAGAGTATACATTGAATTTTGTTGAACAAATCTCCCAATGATAACAGTATATTCTTCAAAAACAAAACAAAAAATGCACTGTTCCAAATTATTATGCACAGTAGAGTTTCTAAACATTTTATATGTTTTTAAGAACTGAAAATGCTCATTTGTGGAATTTGCAGCATTGGGAGGTCACATTCACTGAAATAAAAAGCTATTTAAATCCAAAACATCCTAACAGGCCAAGTTACATGTTAACATAGGAACCCTTTGATATCACCTTCACAATTCTTGCATCCATTGAACTTGTGAGTTTTTGGAGAGTTTCTGCTTGAATTTCTTTGCATGGTGTCAGAATAGCCTCCCAGAGCTGCTGTTTTGATGTGAACTGCCTCCCATCCTCATAGATCTTTTGCTTGATGATACTCTAAAGGTTCTCTATAGGGTTGAGGTCAGGGGAAGATGGTGGCCACACCATGAGTTTATCTCCTTTTATGCCCATAGCAGCCAATGACACAGAGGTATACTTTGCAGCATGAGATGGTGCGTTGTCATGCATGAAGATGATTTCGCTCCTGAAGGCACCTTTCAGCTTTTAATACCATGGAAGAAAGTTGTCTGTCAGAAACTCTATATACTTTGCAGAGGTCATTTTCACACCTTCAGGAACCCTAAAGGAGCCTACCAGCTCTCTCCCCATGATTCCGGCCCAAAACATGACTCCTCCACCTAGTTGCTGACGTCGCAGCCTTGTTGGGACATGGTGGCCATCCACCAACCATCCAGGGTTGCACGACACTCAACAGTAAACAAGACTGAAAATTAGTCTTCATGTATGTCTGGGCCCACTGCAACCGTTTCTGCTTGTGAGCACTGGTTAGAGGTGGCCAAATAGTAGGTTTATGTACCACAGCAAGCCTTTGAAGGATCCTACACCTTGAGATTCGAGGGACTCCAGAGGCACCAGCAGCTTGAAATATCTGTTTGCTGGTTTGTAATGGCTTTTTAGCAGCTGCTCTCTTACTTAATCCGATGAACATGCCTGGCAGAAACCTTCCTCATTCTGCCTTTATCAGCACAAACACGTCTGTGCTCTGAAACAGCCACAAATCTCTTCACAGTACGATGATCATGCTTAAGTTTTCGTGAAATGTCTAATGTTTTCATCCCTTGTCCAAGGCATTGCACTATTTGATGCATTTCGGCAGCAGAGAGATCCTTTTTCTTTCCCATTTTACTTGAAAACAGTGGCCTGCTTAATATTGTGGAACATCCAGTTTTCCTTTAATTGGGCTCACCTGGCACACTAATTATCACAGGTATCAGAGATTGATTTCAGTGATTCAAAGAGGCCTGAGACACAATACCATCAATGAGTTTCATTGAAAAACAAAAAATTTAAACTTTATGACACTTAAATCCAATTTACTTAATAATTTGGAACATGGTATATATGTAGAATAAACATTGTAGCAAAAACTGATGGGACCCAAATAAGCTATCCATCAAACTACATACTGCCAGTCTTGGCTCTAGCTACCCATTTCAGCAAGAGATATCGAACTTGCCCTGCGACACTCCTATCACTATAGAGCCCCACAGTAGAATAGCTACCCTATAAGATTGATCCCATTATCAAGTACCTAACTAGATACGCCTGAGAGGTGCCTGCAGGTGGATTGGAATCTATGTTGAGTCCACAGGGTAGGTGCTGGCAGGTGGAGTGTCTAAATTGGTTAGTGGGACTAGCCGGAGTCAGAAAAAGAGCAGAAAAATGGCAAAGCCAAAACAGTATCCAGCTGCAAAGTCAGAAACAATCTGAGAGTCCAAAAACCAAGAGAGTCCAAAGGTACAGTGATGCAAAGTCAGAAGTATGGTCACTAAATGGACAAACACAGTAGCAGGAAAGGAGAAGGCAAAGGGATATCAGGTAAACAAGCCGGGTCAGAATCACAACACTCACTATAAGCAAACATACTATAACTAATAAATATACAGGAACCAATTAGCAAGTGTAATAACTAGTAAAAGGCAGCCCCAGAGTAGAATCTGCTCACTTTGCTCCCATTTGCCTGACTTCTGGAGCAGAGACTGTTCATTGTTTATTTCAAGTGGCTAAATATTTATTCTGGTCATTTGGTGCAAAGATTTTTACAACAGAGATCTCTGATAACTGCACCGTACCCAGGGGCTGGCTGAGCAGGGGGGCAGAGGGGCACATGCCCCCCGGGCCAGTTGATGTCCAGGGCCACTGTGGTCCCTCAACTCCTTTGTATCTGCATCCACTAGACACAGATACAACTGAGCCTGCAGTAGCACTGGCAGGACAAGGTAACCATTCGTTCCCTGCCCGGCTGTTCCCACGACACATTGATGTGACATAGGCGGCGCGATGACGTCATCACGCCACCTGCGATGTTCCTCAGGAGCAGACCCACCAGAAGAGGCGGGGTCTGCATTGTGGGACCATGCCATCACTGGGACAGGTGAGTACAAACTGCCCTAATGGCAGAAGAGGCGGGGTCTGCATTGTGGGCCCTGACTCCTAATACTAATATTGACCCTAATACCGACCACTAGTACTGATGCCTAACACTACTAACCCCTATCCCTAATACTGGCCCCTAACTCTAATACTGGTCCCAATGCTAATTCTACACCATACTAACCCCTAACTCTAATACTGATACCTAATCCTAAGGCTACATACACACGACCATATGTGTGTTGCGGTCTGCAGATCCGCAAAACATGGATACTGGCTGTGTGCGTTTCACATTTTGTGGAACACATGGCCGGCCCTATGATAGAAATGTCTATTCTTGTCTGCCATTGTGGACAAGAATAGGACATGCTCTATCTTTTTTGTGGGGCGCGGAACAGAACTACGAATGTGGACAGCACATGGTGTCCTGTCCACATCTTTTGTGGCCCCTTTGAAATGAATGGAAATATGGTTGTGTGAATGTACCCTAATGTTGACCCTAACCCCAATATAGGCCCGTAACTAATACTGACCCTAATCCTAATGCTGGCCCTAAGGGTGCATTCAGACAACCGTATTTCTGGGTCCGCATCCATTCCGCAATTTAGCATTTCAATGGGGTCACAAAAGATGTGGACAGCTGTCCACATTCGTAGTTCTGCGGCCCCTTAAAAAAAGATAGAACATGTCCTATTCTTGTCTGCAAACGCGGAACGGAATAGGCATTTCTATATGGGGCTGGCCCTGTGCATTCCGCAAAATCCAGAATGCACAAGGCCAGTATACATATTTTGCAATTTGCGGACTGCAAAACACTAACACTTACACTTACACAAAACACTTGTCTGAATGTAGCCTTAGCTTAATACTACACCTAACTCTAATACTGACTCCTAACCCCAATACTGGCCCTAATGTAAATACCAATCCTAACCCTAAAACCATAACCTTAACTACAATCCCCAATACCTCATACAGTGATCATAATATGACTGTCCACATATATCTGTACCCATTGCATCTTTTATACCTCTCACCTCACACATAGTATACACACAGAGTACTGATACATCAGGTACAAGGTATAATAGATGCTGTGTGTACGGATATATAGCATATAAAGCAGTGTACTCATATGTCAGCTACAAGGTATAATACATGCAGTGCAGGGGCGTAGCTAATACTGACTGGGCCCCACAGCAAATTTTTGTATGGGACCCTGCCAACTTAATGTACATACTCATACATGTGCTCACTGCATACATGGACAGACTCATACACACGTTCACCACGTACATGGATGCACTGATACATGCACTCACCACATATGTACATAGACGCACTCATACACAGTCACCACATACATAGACACACTCACCACATAGATGAATACACTCAAACACACACTCACCACTTACATGGATGCACTCATACATACACTCACCACATTCATAGACACACTTATACACACACTCACCACATTCATAGAAACACTTATACACGCACTCACCACATACATGGTTGCACTGATACACGCACGCAGTGGAGGGATTAATTAGTAAATTACTATGGGGGGGTCAGATAACAGGACATATGGGGAGGGGGGACAGGCATCATACAACTCTGTGTGCAGAAGCAGCCAGCCTGCTCTACACTAGCTTCCTGCTGGTGGGTGGGGCCTGATCCCATGACATTCTACTATTGGCTGGCAGCAGATATCATAGAAAGCTGCCAGCCAATAGAAAACAAAAAGCAGTACTGGCAAGTCCTGTGCAGTACTGCAGATCCCAGAGTGAGAGCGGCCATAGGAGGAGGATACAACAATTGTACTCTGTCCCCACTCATCAAGGACCTTCGGTGGGCGGAGCTCCAGCGCTGCTGCTGTAAGTGGCATCCTCTTCTATAAAGTACAGCAGTACACAGGGGAAGCCTGTAGATATAATAAAAAGATTCAATACTGCTTTGGGGCCCCTTCTGAGCTTGGGCCCTGAAGCAGTCGCTTCCCCTGCTTCCCTGATTGCTACATCACTGATGCAGTCTGTTTCAGGTATACAGTATACAAACCAGTGTACTCATGTGAGATACAAGATGTAATTTATACCTCATACCACATATATGGTATCAGTACACTGTTGTATATACTATATATCTGTACGGAGTGCATCTATTATAACTCTTACCTCACATATCAGTACACTGCTGTGTATACTATATCTGTATATACTGCATGTATTATAAAAGTATAATAGATGCAGTGGGTACAGATATATATTATACACAGCAGTGTACTGATATGTGAGGTATAATAGATGCGCTATGTACAGATATATAGTATATTCATGTGTACTCATATTTGGAATACAAGTTGTAATTTTTACCTAGTACCGCACATATCAGTACACTGCTGTATATACTATGTATCTGTACACACTGCATCTATTATACCTCTTACTACGTTACCATCAGCAACATGTGACTGATGATGTCACACCTTCTGTTACCCACTGCATTCTAGCTTCTACTGAGTATTATTATACAGTTTGTATACACTGTACTCAGGGGCACATATAAGAGGCACTGTACATAAAGGGGCACATAGAAGAGGCACTGTACATAAAGGGGCACATAGAAGAGGCACTGTACATAAAGGGGCACATATAAGAGGCACTGTACATAAAGGGGGCACATATAAGAGGCACTGTACATAAAGGGCACATATAAGAGGCACTGTACATAAAGGGGCACATATAAGAGGCACTGTACATAAGGGGCACATAGAAGAGGCACTGTACATAAAGGGGCACATATAAGAGGCACTGTACATAAAGGGGCACATATAAGAGGCACTGTACATAAAGGGGCACATATAAGAGGCACTGTACATAAAGGGGCAACATAGAAGAGGCACTGTACATGAAGGGGCACATAGAAGAGGCACTGTACATAAAGGGGCACATAGAAGAGGCAATGTACATAAAGGGGCACATAGAAGAGGCACTGTACATAAAGGGGCACATAGAAGAGGCACTGTACATAAAGGGCAATAGAGGCACTGTACATAAAGGGGCAATAGAAGAGCACTGTACATAAAGGGGCACATAGAAGAGGCACTGTACATAAAGGGGCACATAGAAGAGGCACTGTACATAAAGGGGCACATAGAAGAGGCACTGTACATAAAGGGGCACATAGAAGAGGCACTGTACATAAAGGGGCACATAGAAGAGGCACTGTACATAAAGGGGCACATAGAAGAGGCACTGTACATAAAGGGCACATAGAAGAGGCACTGTACATAAGGGCACATAGAAGAGGCCTACATAAGGGCATAGAAGGCACTGTACATAAAGGGGCACATAGAAGAGGCACTGTACATAAAGGGGCACATATAAGAGGCACTATACATAAAGGGGCACATAGAAGAGGCACTGTACATGAAGGGGCACATAGAAGAGGCACTGTACATAAAGGGGCACATAGAAGAGGCCACTATACATGAAGGGGCACATTTGACTTATTGGTTTGGTTCTGTTGCTATATTTGTTGTTGATTTTGTTGCTGTATTTTGACATCTAGGCTTGGTTCTGGTGCTGTATTCATGCGATGAACTGGTTCTGATGCTTTATTCATGCAGTGATCTTGGATAATGCTGTGTATTTGTTTGTTAAACATTCATCTGATGCTATACTCCGAACTCATACCAAATATTCACATTTGCGTTCGGGCCACTGTCACAGATTCTGTCAAAAAGACCGGACACAAGTCCTGCATGCAAACTTTTTTGTCCAGTAATGGAGCAGCATTCTGAGCAGACCCCGTTATAGTCAATGGAGTCTCTTCTGCTCTGGAGGTGGTAAATCTTGTCCGTCTAATAATCAGGCTGTTGCTACGGGATTGCACATGTACGTACAATCCCAACATGAAAACACAACCTGCTGCCGCCTTTTAATGATTTAAAGCCCAGTTACCTATACTGCCTTTATATGGTAGGTGGAGTTAAACAGGTTAAGGTGGGCTGCTACACATGGGCCAGTGCTGGGTGCTTGCCCCCCAGGCTAAAATTTGCCAGCCAGCCCCTGACCGTACCTGTAGCAAGGTGGGAAAAAGGGAGGACTATTCCCTGAAAAACAGTACCCACATGTATCATTAATCACTATTAACCCACATAACTGCCAAGGAGAAGGAGACACTCTCTTTAAAATTGTGCATTTATAAAGAAATAAAATTTTCAAATAATATTACAAATACAAGGAATCTGCATTCAACCCGTTTGTAATATATATTTTATAGTCATTTATATACAGTAGATGAATGCTATTTTAAACACATCCTACTGAAAAATTCTATTATATTACTTTATGGGCAGATGTAGCAAAATTGTTTTTATGAGAGTCTTCTTTACATTGAACTCCTGACTTTTTGGACATTGTTTCCAGGAAACATAATACGTTAATACATTTATTTCTACAGAGCTATGATTATCTTACAGTTTATTACTTCACATCGCAATGAAAATTAAAAAAGCCACTTAACTTCATTTATTCTAAAAAAATAAATTAAAGTACCCAAGGTGTGCTTTTTAATACTGGATAAGTGTAATAGCATTTTTTAAATACATTTTCAGCTCTCATGTTTCTGTTGTATAAGTATTTATAGATTATATATCTTTTATACTTTTGCTTTTTGAAAGTTCTCAAATAGTTCTGCATATAGGAGAATAATTTTGGAAAATAAACTTAAAGGGATATTCTGGTTATGTTAGGTTATCCCCTATCCACAGGATAGGGTATTATTGTTAGATTAGTGGGTATCCTACCGTTGCGATCCCCAAGATCATGAGAATTGGGGCCATGTATCCTGCGGAGCACCCCCACCCCAAAATGAACCAGTCGGGCATGCGTACAGACGCTTCTTTTATTTATATGGGAGTTTCAAAAATAGCCAGAATAGCCAGGGCCTGGAGTAGGAGAGGAGTGCAGTGCAGGAGATACAAAGCAGAGTCTGTTACCAGAGCTCAGGGGTGGTGTGAAACAGCCACCAAAGTGAAGCAGTGGAGCCCAGACAGCTATAGAGAGGCTGTGTGGCACTGAAGGAAGAGTGTAACATGGCCCAGTGCAAGGAAGCAGAGTGTGGAGCACATGTGTCAGACAAGCCAGGCCTGATTCTCCACTGCAGCAAAGAGAAAGGTCCCACCTTGCAGAGATAGAGATCGAGCATCAGGAGGGTCCCTCACCCGCTAGCAGGAACAGTAAGTGTAGCCCCTGAAAATTAAACCAATTCTATAGAAAACTCCCTCCCTGCTATCAACTCAGTTTCTTAAAGAGACAATGTCCATATTGAATAGAAATGTACCTTTTTTTACAAGTACAATAGTGTATTGCCCTACTACAAAATCATCTTTATTAAAGCCATTCCAGTGTTGCTCAGTTGTCAGAGTGAGTTTATCGCCATCTACTGTACCTGCATACCTTACAGGAACATAGCTGGAATACTCCTTTAAATTTCACAATTTATGACTGTACAGATTATAATTATATAATTGTTTGTAGATCTGAAGATATGTAAAACAAAGAATTATGGGGGCAGAATTTTTTTCTATATTCTTTATCCTACCTCATTGACAGATGTTATAGTTGCTATTGCCAACGGCTTACCATTCCAAAATGGTTATATATTCAGAATAAGTTACAGTTTATTGTGCAGCAATTGACGAAAGACTTTAGAGTAAGTATCCCTTTAGATATATAGTAGTATTATGGATGGGGTGATTCTTATGGTTACAAAAACCTCATTATACTGGATTTGCTTGACATATAAGTGTTAATGCTTTTCAGAAGGCAGCTTTGTTTCATGCGTTAATGTATACTGGCAGCTAGTCTACTCATCTGGGATTGCAGTCCCATTCAAGTGAATGGGTCCGCGATCTGTGATGCGGGGTGCACACGGCTGGTGCCCCTGTATTGCAGACCCTCAGTATGCAGGCTGCAATGCGGCCACGGCCACTGCCCCTGTTTTTGTTTAATTTAAACGTTTATAATATGCTAATTAGCCTCTAGGACCGGGGGGGGCATTGACCCTGCTCCTAGAGGCTCCGTTTGCCCACCTCAAACAACACCCTCATCTTCCTGATTGACAGGGCCAGCATTCGGCTCCTCAGGGCGGCCCTGTCTGCATTACGAATCCCATTCATTGTTCGGCGGTGCTATTCGGTGCAGGCACAGTGAGGAAGCCCAGAGCCGGTGACCATCCCTTACTCACTGCGCCTGCGCCGAACAATGAAGGGGACGGCGCAGGCGCGAGATTGGTAACGCAGACAGGGCCGGCCTGAGGAGTCAAAGATTAATAAAAAATCTCCCATTTTTTTTTTTAACTGTATGGGAAGGCACAGAACACTATGCTTTCTTATAGAGGGCAACTGTAGAAAAAAATATGCAGCATGATATATGTTGTTTAACAATCATCCCCTATGGCTAACAGAGGGCACTGTTTTGTATCTGTCACAAGCCTCTGCTGGGTGTTTAAATGGAATGTGTCATCAGGAATTGACCTATTGTTTAAATCACTTTTTTATTTTAACATATTTTTAAAGGATTTTTGGTGATGTTATTTTTAATTTTCCATGTCACTATATTTAAACACAAACCATAAAATCCTGCAGTTTTCAATCTGGCCACTAAGCCTAGTAATAGTCACCACTTCTTGGTCTGTACATCACTTTACTGCAGTTACTGCTTATCTATACATATCAGATATATAATTACAGGCATAATTAGAAGACATGATCCACCTTTCACAATAGGTAATTGTCAAAGCTTATCTATTCTTTCCTTGTAGAAGTCAATGAGGTCCTCTCCTGTGTCTATGGACATGGGGCTGCCGTAAAGCAATTTACCTAATGCTTTCTAAGTGTTGTTAAGAACAGCTCAGGCAAGATGGTAGCCCCATAATCAAGTTCAGGAAATAGAATTTTAAAAAATCTACAATCAGAAAATAAAAATAAATTAGAAAAAAAGATATGTGTTACTATCTGGTTTTAACTGGAGGAAAAATCGGTGACACATTTCATTTAAGTCCTGAAAGTATACACCTAAATTATATATACAAAACTTAAACTCGTCCTTCATATTTGTGTAAGAATTTTAGGACAAAATATATATTTCTTTTATCTTGCATATTAATGTTCAGTGTTAGCTTTGTATATATACAAAATCAAAATGTTCTATACAATACAGTTTACTTTATTAATCTCTGACACAGATTGTTACCTGTTTGTCTTATGCTCATTTTTTTTACTGTACTATAAAATAAACGCCTTATATTTATTCACTTTCAATTTTTTTTAAAAAAAATCTCCTTAATGATGCTATGTGTTGGAACTGACAGTCTAAAAACAAAAGGGATGCAACATGAACAGCCAACAACAGAAGAAAATAGATTTGTAAAATGCGGCTGTGGCTACAATGTGATTCAAACATAATGTAACTTTTCTTTTTTAGGGGATCAATAAGTGCGGATAAGATTGCTCAAAGAAATGTTTTATTTCAGAGACAGAAAAAAAAGGGAAAAAAGCTTTTAACAGCTCTCTGAAGGATTGGCTTCAACCACATGCTGCTATAGTGGTTTGCTTTTTTCTTTAAAAATGTATTTCTTTTTATTTTAATATTAAAAACAGACAGTTCAGTAAATGGCATGCATGAGGTCAGTGTTAACAATGTATTGTCGAACTCGCTAATACATTCTAAACACTATTGTTTAAGCCGTGATATTGATACCCCAAAAATGAAATTTGCAAATAGAACAAAACTCCTCATATTAAATGCTTTTAACCTGGATTCACATCATGAAGATTTTGATGCACAATTTTGTGCATTTTTTTCCAAGGCCAGGTATGGATTGAAAATAAACGGCCTATATGTCTTCTTCCTGCATGTGTGAATCCTGCCATACAGAGCACAAGGGATGACTGTACTCACTGGAGGGGGGATTTTCCAAACTTCATTTTATTGCTGGATGTTTTATCAATGCTGTAAGCTTCTTAGTAGTGTTAAGCAAAATTTTGGGTTCGAGTTCAGTGTTCTGGCATTTAATAAAGCTTGCTGAAAGGATGCAAGGCAGCCAATCACTCCTAGACACATAGAAAAGGTAGTAGGTCATGGCAGGAGGTCCCACAGCCTTCCCTGCATGTTTATTGGCTAAGAAATAGGCGCTAAACATGCAGGGAGGAGTTTTCAAAAAAACACGAATCTCACGCGCTACTCGGTTGAGTACCGAGTACTGCCGAGTACCCTAATATCCGTGCGGATAACTGTGACGAACCGGTTCACTCATCTCTACTCCTAGCAGGTTCACTGGGCAAGTAGAAGAGACTACAAATCTGGACAACATGGAGGAATAGGGCTGTGGTCCTACGGCTACGGTAAGTGGTTTGGTGAGGGGTGAGGACCTACACCTACCATCAATGCCCACACATGAAACGAATGATATACCATCCACAGAGTCAGGGTCAGGTACATCTGCATGTTGAAGTACACTTCGGGCTGCACAGGTATCCACAAGAAAGGTGCGCTGCTCACTTCCCGCATTTAGTTGTACTATGGGGTTGGGACCACAAGAAGAGGGGGTAGAGAGCGCCATAAAAGGTTCAAGGCCTTTGGCGTGGATCCGGCTTGCCTGTGTCCTAGGCTGAGCCAACTCCAGGCCGCACCTCCTGGGAGGCTGGTGCCCATGCCAGCTTTTGTCGTGGAACTATCACTGGCCTGTTTGTGCGAATCTGCTGTTGCTGCCACAAATGTCTGCTGTGGCAACTCCTGTAGTGGCCTGGTTGGCCACACCTGTAACATGTAGGGGGAGAACGGGGTCTGACTTCTCCTCTATCCGCCATCATAACCATGAGGGCTGCCTTTTGTGATCCTGTTGCAGTTTCAATACCCTTGGCTACCAGAGTAAGGACTTCTATAGTCAGGGAACAGTACTCTGGACGGGCCATCTTTAAGGCCTTCTGTATGCTGGGTTTCAATCCATCAGTAAATGCACTAGACAGCATGCTACTTTGCACAGGATCCTGTTTGGTGAATCCCAGATCTTTGAATGTTTGCTCCATTCTCAGGGCAAATTTCTCCATAGACTCTATCTTATCCTGCTAAAGATGAAATTGAACTGACTGGCTAGCCACTGGCGGGCCCATTCCCCCAATCTCCTGCAGAACTCTTCACCGGAGTCATAATTTTGTTGCCACTCCTCTGACCCGTAAGCGGGAGGTCGAATGGCCCTTTCCATGAGCGGCCAGAAACAATCCCCTGCCTTTATGTTAGTCAGTCCCACCAAGTCCCTCCAGGTGGCAGAGTGTGTTTTCCGGATTTGTTCCATCTTCCTATAAAAGGGCATGTGCTGGATTTCCGGGTCAGGGAGGGAGTTGACAAGGGTGGTGGCCTGGTTGGGTGAGAAGGTCACGTACTTCCAGTGCTCCTCCACCGAAGGGGGGGACAGGAGCACTGGCGCTGGGGCCTGTTGGGTCTCTTGGACGTGACGCAATTGTCTTTGCACTTCGTCCAGTTGTTTGCCCATCCTCTGGAGGACGGCCTCCACCTGTTCCCTGTACTCTCTTCCTTGCCACTCCCTTCTCTCCCCCCTTGGCCCTCCCAAATCTGGATGGGGGGGTTCTCCTCAGGCTCATCCTCAACTCCCTGGCCTGCTGTCTCTGGGGGCTTGTTTGTTGTTTTACCCCTTCCTCCTGCCATAAACAAGGGAATTGGGCTGGTACTTTCTGTCAGAGGAGGTGCAGCCACTGGGACTGGTACGTAATAAGAGCCATCAGTGTTTAACACAGGGTATAATGGAGTCACCAGCGGCACAGGCACTGGTTTCGGGGCCTGGTCATCCTCCTCCTGGGGTGCGGTTGGGGCCTGGGCTGGACAGTGCCTGCTGCCGGGGGCAGTGCTGGAGGCAAGATGGAATTACAACACACGGCTCTGTCAGGCCAAATACCCTACTTGACCCAGATACTAATGGAAAACTAAAATGTAACCTTTATTGATTTTATTAAAATACTCAAATTGTGAGCTAAACTAACCAATAAAATAACCAATGTCGGTGTTCACAGTAGTATAACGTCTGACTATGGTATTGATGTGATAATGGGAACGTGCACTTTCCCCATCTCACTAACCAATATCAATTGCAGCACAACTGCTCTCCAGTTACTTCACTGGTATGACGCACTGAATCATATATCTATTGAAACGAGCTGCTAACTGACAATGTGAACTAAGATCACCTAACAACAGACATTAAAACCTCACCCTGCCCCCTGACATGTTTCGCCAGCTATTCTGGCTTCTTTAGGGGTATTTTTGGCCCTGCCCATTATTATAAGCCCCTCTTAAATATAATAGGCCACTCCCAACAAACACTGTACAGCTGAAATGATATTGTTGAGGCCCGGCTCTACACATCATACAGAGAGAGAGGGGGGAGGGCCTGTCCTGGCTGCACTGCCTGCTTCACATTATACAAAAAAAAACAAGAGCAGGCTACATCCAGGAAGATTCTCCCCTCTCCTCAGATCCTGCTCAAGGCCTGTGGTTCCTCTCACCATCCGCCACCTGCCCGTAACCTGCTGCCCCCCTTGGCTGTCCTCACCCAGCTCTGAATCCTCCTTCTGCTGGAGCATCTCCTCTCCTACACAGAGCCATATATCTCTTACATCCAGTGATGTCACCTTTGTTGTAGACATTCTCTTTCGTCATCTTCTCCATTCAGACCAGACCGCCATGATGATTTTTTTTAGCCATCTCTGCAGAGATTGACAAACAGACATTAGTTTCCCACATTTCCATCATCTTCACATCTTCTGAACACCCTTTCCTGCCACCCCCAATGCTGTGCTCCCGAATACTATACTGCAGAAGCAGTCCCCCTAAAAATACCAGTACCACACAGATCGTGCCCCCTCCAACAATTATTGGCACACAGTGCTCTAAAAAATAACTGCGTCCGGACACTAATAGTATAAAGATAATCCCCAAAAAATAATTGTGCTAAACTGATACTGTGCCAGGGTGCCCCCCCAAAGTAACAGTGCTTCCCAAAATCCCAACAATAGAAATAATTCTCTGTCAGAGCACACTTAGTAATAATGCCCCTATAGTGCCCATACTAGTAATCATGTTCCCCATAGCCCCCCAGTAGTAGTAAAGCTCACCATAATACCCCCTAGTATTAATAATTCTCCAGTACAAGTACAAGTAATGACAGTACAAGAAATACCCCGCTTAGTGCCCGCAGTTGAGCTAATGTCTTCATAATGTATGCCAGTATAAAATACCCCTATATAGTGCCCCAGTAAATGCCCCCATAGTGTCCCCCATAATATGCCAGTAAAAAATGCCCCTTCTTGCTGCCCCCAGCAGATGCCCATATAGTGCTCCTCTTCCCCATAATGTGCCAGTAAAAAATGCCCCTTTAGAGTCACCAGATGCCCCCCATAGTGCTCCACTCCCCCATAGTGCCCAAAAATAATGCCCCTATAGTGCCACCAGATGCCCCATAGTGCCGCTCTCCCCCATAGTGCCTCCCATAATGTGCCAGTAAAAAAATGCCTCCTTAGTGCCAGAAGCCATAGTGCCCCCTATAATGTGCCAGTAAAAAAATGCCCCTTTAGAGCTACCAGATGCCCCCATAGTGCCCCCAAATGATGCCCCTATAGTGCCACCAGATGCCCCATAGTGCTCCACTCTTCCATAGTGCCCCCAAATAATGCCCCTATAGGGCCACCAGATGCCCCATAGTGCCGCTCTGCCCTATAGTGTGTCCCATGTGCCTGTAAAAAATGCTGCCTTATTGCCACCAGATGCCATAGTGCCCCCCATAATGTGCCAATAAAAAAGGCCTCTTTAGAGCCCCCAGATGCCCCCATAGTTCTCCACTCCCCATAGTGCCCCCAAATAATGCCCCTATAGTGCCACCAGATGCCCCATAGTACCGCTCTCCCCTATAGTGCCCCCCATAATGTGCCAATGAAAAAAGGCCCCTTTAGAGCCCCCAGATGCCCCCACAGTGCTCCTCTCCCCCATGGTGCCCCCCACAAAGAAGTGCCAGTAAGAAATGCCCCAGTAGTGCTCCCCACAAAATGGGCAGATGCCCCCATAGTGCAAGCCCCCCCCCCAAAAAAAAAAGAATGGGCCAGTGAGAAATGTCAGCAGGTGCCCCCTTATAATGTGGCATCTATTAAGAAAAAAAAACAAAACCACTAATACTTACCTTCATCAGCAGCGATGCGATGCAGTCCTCTTTCAGCCTGTGTCCCTGCTGTGTGCTGTCCGGCTCAGGCGACGCGATAATAATGACGTCATCGCGCCACCTGAGCTGGCCTCTCCCTCCCCTGCCACAGCACAGGCATCTGTATCGCTGTCCTGAGGATGGCGATACAGATGAATATAGAGATGAGCGCTTTCACAATGGAAGTGCTCATCTCCTACTGCCCCCACACGCCGCCTGCAATTAGATCCAGGGCCGCACCGCCTGTGGCGATCGGCGGTGCGGCCCTGAGGAATTTAAAAAAAAAAAAAAGTGAATGGTTCTAGGGGGGTCCAGACCCGTTGGACCCCCCCTGTCGGTGCGCCTCTGACTGCTGCCAGGGGCGGTACTGGAGGCAGGATGGGACACGCAGTGACTGCTGCTGGGAGTGGTGCTGGAGGCAGGATGGCACACGCAGTGTTAGGAGTCAGTGACGTCAGCCCCCTGTCACTCGTCCCCTGATGGGGGAGTGTATCACCACACCCAAGACATGTCTCCCAGAGATCAGGGTTTTGCTGACCACAATGTGCGCATGTCCACCCAGCAGGATCGGCGCCATTATAGGGCGGTGGTCGCCCTTCTCTTTTTGAGTACACATACAGGTTAAACTTTTCATCAAATCTTTCTGTCCCGCCCTCAGCCCTCCATTGGCATGAGGTGTGATACTACGCTTGAGCCACGTTCAACAATCCTTTATCATTTAACATTCCTTTCTTATCCTTCAACACCTGCTTCCATAATTCAGAGTTCAGTCTCTCTTCCTTATTGCAGCCTGCTATTTCCATCAACTTCTTACAGTTTTTCACGTCTCTTTCCTTCCTCTTCAGAAACCACCTGCGAGGCTGTCCGTTCTCCGGGTAACAATGACACTGTGTTACTACCCATGTTCCAACTTTCCAGAACGGACCTTTGCAGACATTACACAGACAAACAGCACGTCTGACAGGGGAGGGGTTAGTCTCAATCAGACTCAGGTTTCTGACCGCACGGACAATACACTGGCTAGTTCTCCACGTCTGGTCTACTAGCGTTAAGGTTCTACCACATCTGTCACTGGTCACTTAGGGAAGCCAGTTCAGGAATTCGCATCTGTCACTTGTCACTTAGAACAGCCTGTACAGGAATTGCATAACCTCCCTATCAGCGGATCATCCCTTCTGTCTCAGGCTCTCTCTCTCGAGAAGCCAGTACAGGAATTATGGGATTCTCCCGTCCGATCTTTGGTCAGCTTTCTCACTCTCCTTTCCCCTCCCCTCTTAGTAACACAGACATGAACACACAAACACAGCAGAAACAAACTCTCTTTCTTTCAGGTTCTTGGAGCTCGAGGTTTCAACTTCAGCCGAAGCTGCTAATTTAACTGGTAACCTCTATCCAGCAGAAATGACTACCATAATGCAGTGCAGCCTCGACAAGAGGTAGTTAAGATAATCAATTTTCTTACCTTCTCTTTGGGGCTGCAGTCCCATCCCTCAAGCGACCGTGCACCGCACTCTGGTAGTTGGCTAATTTGGCTGCTGAAGTTACATTCCCTCGAGCCCACCCAGGGACGATGTGGATGGCTCTCAACCAGGGCCTTAGGGTTTGCTTCTCTGTTCCAAATTAAAGTAATCCTAGGATATTAACGTGCATGAAAGAAACAACACTGACACCTGGTAGGGTCAAAGTAGTTCTTGTTTATTAGAGGAAGGTACACAGTTTATATACCCCAGGGAGGGGCATTCCTCTTCTGAGGGTCATACTATATTTTATTGGTTAGTAATACAAAATAAAGTTTCACTTCTGCGCATCTAGTCTAGCTAAAGAATGTAAACTATAGATAACAGCAGGAGTGGTCCCAGAGCTGACGCCATCTTGTAAAAGCTTCATGTCTTTCAGTCTTCATATCCATAACATGGCACTATTATTTCTGTAGTATAGTGTATGTGAGCATTGGGGAGCACAGTGGGCACAGTATTGGGGGTAGTAGCTGGATAAACATGTCAGGGCACCAGGAAAGGGAAGGGGTGATGGAAAGTGTAATCTAAGATGTCTGTGTTGCAAACTCTGCAGAGACAAGACATGTCTCAAACATGTTGTCATGGTGGTCTTGGCTGAATGGAGAAGATGAGGAAAGTGAATGTCTGCATTAGAGCAGACATCACTGGATGTAAGAGTTATGTGGTGTTAAGCTGAATAGTCGAGCAGCAGTGAGCGGAGGATGCAGTGAGGCGGTGTGTGAAGTGACACATTGTCACTGACAGAGGTTGTACAAAATTTTTTCCGATCCCCTGAAGACACTGGGTCTCCGGCGAAACATGTTGGGGGGCAGAGTTTGAGCACGCCAGTTTTTAGCACACTTAGTGGTTCAGAAAGAAGTGAAGTTTTAATTCTGCAGTGACACAGGTGCCAATAGAGCGTATGACGAATTGTGAAATGCTCCAATGCTCATGTCAGAGGGGCTGAGTGGTGGAAGAAGGGGATATGCTGGGTTCAGCTCTGAACACAGACAACCCCTTTAAAGGGAATCCTTCGGCAAATTTCTAACTATGAAACTGGCTGACCGAAACTGGCAACTGAAGGCATCTGTGTTGGTCCCACGTATATATGTGCCTGCATTGCTGAGAAATATTAAGGTTTAGTATATGCAAAATGACCCTCTAGGAGCAACGGGGGTGTTACCGTTACTCCTATAGGCTCAGCTCTGTCTGCAACTGCTACTCCATGTCTACTTTAACAGGGCCTGGCAGTGAAAATGTCATCACACCTGGCCATGTCAAAGAGCCTCTAGGTTTAATCGTAATGCCCCCGTTGGCATATAATAACATAGTAACATAGTAACATAGTTTATAAGGCCAAAAAAAGACATCTGTCCATCCAGTTTGGCCTGTTTTCCTACAAGTTGATCCAGAGGAAGCCAAAAAAACCCTGTGAGGTATAAGTAAATTTTCCCCACTTTAGGGAAAAAAAACTCCTTCCCGACTCCAATCAGGCAATCAGAATTACTCCCTGGATCAACGACCCATCTCTAGTAACTATAACCTGTAATATTATTACCCTCCAGAAATACATCTAGGACCCTCTTGAACTCTTTTAGTGAACTTACCATCATCACCTCCTCAGGCAGAGAGTTCCATAGTCTTACTGCTCTTACCGTAAAGAATCCTCTTCTATGTTTGTGTACAAACCTTCTTTCCTGCAGAGGATGTCCCCTCATCACTGTCGTAGTCCCACTAGTCATTTATAACCACCCTCTGTTTTCTTTCACAGAGCCAGTTATTTAACCACATACAGGGTTCCTGGAGAACTGGGCCAACTTTGCTGTCGGCTACAGGCTCTATCGTAGGGATGTGCTGCACCTCAATGGGGAAGGGGCAGCTGTTTTGGGAGAGAAGATGGCTAGAAGGTTGGATGAGTGTTTAAACTAGGGACTGGGAGGGAGGGAAATTATATAAGAGGGGAAGATAGTGCACATAGAGACCTGGGATGAGGTAATGCAACTGGGGGAGGAATGGAATTAGGGATTAGAACAGTTCAGAAGGAAAGGTATAGGGTAAAAAATATACATAAACCTCTTAATTGTATGTACACTAATGCCAGAAGCCTGACTAATAAAACTGGTGAGATAGTGGGAATAACTGAGACATGGCTGTATGATAGCTATGACTGGACAGTTAACATACAGGGTTACAGTCTGTTTAGAAAGGATCGCCAAAACCGGAGAGGGGTCTGCCTTTATGTAAAGTCTTGTCTAAGGCCCACACTCCAGGAAGATATAAGTGAGGGACATGAACATGTGGGGTCACTGTGGGTAGAAATACATGGAGGTAAAAACAATAATAAAATACTATTAGGAGTTTATTATAAACCACTTAATATACCAGAGTCCACAGAAAATCTACTTCTAAATGAACTATACGAGGTGGCAAATCATAATGAGGTCGTTATTATGAGGGACTTCAACTTCCCAGATATAGACTTGACTGCGGCGAATCAATGGGTGTCGTATATCTGGACTTCTCCAAAGCATTTGACACTGTACCACATAAAAGGTTAGTATATAAAATGAGAATGCTTGGACTGGGAGAGAATGTCTGCATGTGGATAAGTAACTGGCTCAGTGATAGAAAACAGAGGGTGGTTATTAATGGTACATACTCAGATTGGGTCACTGTAACTAGTGGGGTACCACAGGGGTCAGTATTGGGCTCTATTCTCTTCAATATATTTATTAATGATCTTGTAGAAGGCTTGCACAGTAAAATATGATTTTTTTGCAGATGACACTAAACTGTGTAAAGTAATTAAAACAGAGGAGGACAGTACACTGCTACAAATGGATCTGGATAGATTGGAGGCTTGGGCAGAGAAGTGGTAGATGAGGTTTAACACTGACAAATGTAAGGTTATGCACATAGGAAGGAATAATGCAAGTCACCAGTACATACTAAATTGTAAAACACTGGTAACACTGACATGAAAAAAGGAATTTTAGTGAACAGCAAACTAAGCTATAGAAACCAGTGTCAGAAAGCTGCTGCCAAGGCCAAAAATATATTGGGTTGCATCAAAAGAGGCATAGATGCCCCTGATGAGAACATAGTCCTGCCACTTTACAAATCACTAGTCAGATCACACATGGAGTACTGTGTACAGTTCTGGTCTCCTGTGAACAAGGCAGACATAGCAGAGCTGGAGAGGGTTCAGAGGAGGGCAGCTAAAGTAATAACTGGAATGGGTGGACTACAGTACCCAGAAAGATTATCAAAATTAGAGTTATTCACTTTAGAAAAAAGACGACTGAGGTGAGATCTAATAACTATGTATAAATATATCAGGGGTCAGTACAGAGATCTCTCCCATCATCTACTTATCCCCAGGACTGTGACTATGATGAGGGGACATCCTCTCGTCCCGCAAAAAATTAGACCCTACCTGAGACAATCGCCCAAAAAGTTAAAAAAAAATGGCTCTCAGAAAATGGCAACACAAAAAAAAGATTTTATTCTGTTTAAAAATGCATCTAATGTGTAAAACTTAATAAAAATAAAAATGTTAGACATATTGGGTATCACCGCGTCCGTAACAACCTGCTCTATAAAAATATCACATGATTTGCCCATTTGGGTGAATGCTGTAAAAAACAGCTATTTTTTTTCACCTTGACTCACAAAAAGTGTAATAGCAGGCGATCAAAAAGTCTTCACCTCATCCCGCAAAAAAATGAGCCCCCACATAAGACAATAACTCAAAAAAATAAAAATCAATGGCTCCCGCAAACCAATCCATCAAAATCTGTGCTGCAAAATCCATATGGCACTCCTGTTCTGAGTCCTGCCATGTTCCCCCACATCAGTTTATCACCACATATGGGGTGTTGCCGTATTCAGGAGAAAATGGGGAACAACTTATGGGGTGCTTTTCTCCTGTTACCCCTTGTGAAAATGAAAAATTTGGGGCTAAAGCAACATTTTATTGGAAGAAATGAAACGTTTCATTTTCCCAGCCAAGTGTTTCCAAATTACGTAAATTCCGTAAAAGGGGGTCAAAGTGGCCAGTACCCCCCTTAATATATTCTTTAAAGGGTGTAGTTTCCAAAATGGTGTCACTTTTTGAGGGTTTCCACCGTAGGGGTACGTCAGGGTCTCTCAATTACAAAATGGTGCCTAAAAGCCATTCTAGCAAAATCTGCCTCCAAAATCCATATAGCACTCCTTTCCTTCTGACCACTGCCACAGACCCATAGAGATGTTTACCACCACATATGGGGTATTTCTGCAAACTGCAGAATCAGAGTAATGTATATTGAAGTTTAGTTTGCTGTTAACCCTTGCTGTGTTGCAAGAAAAAAATTATTAACGTGGATAATCTACCAAAAAATTGACATTTACGCGGAGGGGTCTGCCTTTATGTAAAGTCCTGTCTAAAGCCCACACTGTGGGAAGATATAAGTGAGGGACATGAACATGTGGAGTCACTGTGGGTAGAAATAAATGGAGCCAAAAACAATAATAAAATACTAATAGGAGTTTATTATAAACCCCCTAGTATACCAGAGCCCATAGAAAATCTACTTCAAAACAAAATAGACGAGGCGGCAAATCATAATGAGGTCGTTATTATGGGGGATTTCAACTACCCAGATATAGACTGGAAAACTGAAACTTGTATATCTCATAAAGAAAACAGGTTTGTGGAAATAACCAAAGACAATTACCTTTCCCAACTGGTTCAGGACACTTATATAGGCACTTATATAGGTGTAACGAAGCACATTATAACAAAGTCATTTTCCCCCGACAAAGCCTTTTGGCGAAACGCGTAGGGTAAGTGAGGGACACTGTTTTGGGCAGTGTTATACATGGGCCGTTGGTGGCTGTACTGTATGTATTATGTACTTAGCTTTGCTAAGCTCTATATGTGACAATAGTTACGTGGATTTTGCTACCATGATGCGATAATGTGCTTTGTTACACCTATATAAGTGCTAGCCCTTTTGAACAGTTGTCCCTCACGGCGAGGGGGAGGGGTCTGCCTTTATGTAAAGTCCTGTCTAAAGCCCACAATCTGGAGCCAAATGGAGCCAAAAACAATAATAAAATACTAATAGGAGTTTATTATAAACCACCTAATATTTCAGAGGCCACAGAAAATCGACTTCTAAATGAAATAGAAGAGGCGGCAAAACATAATGAGGTTGTTATTATGGGGGACTTCAACTACCCAGATACAGACTGGGAAACTGAAACCTCTATATCTCATAAAGGAAACAGGTTCTTGGCAATACAAAAGACAATTACCTTTCCCAACTGGTTCAGGACCCGACTAGAGGGACGGCCATACTGGACTTAGTATTAACCAATAGACCTGACAGAACAACAGATGTCCAGGTTGGGGGACACCTGGGAAATAGTGACCATAATATAATAACCTTCCAACTGTCATTCAAAAGAGCGTTTCTTCAGGGAGGAACAAAAATACCAAACTTCAAAAAAGCTAAATTTAGCTACCTAAGAGAGGCCATAGGCCTAACTAACTGGGACAAAGTCCTCAAAAATAAAAATACAGTCACAAAATGGGATATTTTTAAAAGCATCCTAATATCTAATTGTGAGAGGTACATACCTTATGGGAATAAAAGGTTAAGGAACAAGAAAAAACCAATGTGGATAAACAGAACTGTAAAGAAAGCAATAAATGACAAAAAGAAAGCATTTAAATCACTAAAACAGGAGGGGAGCGAGGAAGCATTGAAAAACTATAAGGAAAAAAATAGAATATGTAAAAGACAAATAAAAACAGACAAACTAGAGACCGAGAGATTAATCGCCAAAGAGAGTAAAACTAACCCTAAAATGTTCTTTAATTATATAAATGGTAAAAAGTATAAACCTGAAGGTGTCGGCCCCTTACAGAGTAATGAGGGGGGAGTTGCAGAGAGCGATGAGAAGAATGCAAAGCTACTAAATATCTTTTTCTCCACTGTATTCACTGAGGAAAATATACTGTCAGATGAAATGCAGAATATGAAAGTAAATTCCCCATTAAAAGCGCCCTGTCTGACCCAGGAAGAAGTAGAGCTGCGTCTTAAAAAGATTAAAATAGACAAATCGCCAGGACCGGACGGCATACACTCCCGTATCCTAAGAGAATTAAGTAATGTCATCGCCAGACCCTTATTTCTGATATTTAAGGACTCTATACTGACAGGGAGTGTTCCACAGGATTGGTGCATAGCAAATGTGGTGCCAGTATTCAAAAAGGGTCCAAAAACAGAGGCCGGGAACTATAGGCCGGTAAGTTTAACATCAGTCGTGGGTAAACTGTTTGAGGGTTTTCTAAGAGATGCTATCTTGGAGTACCTCAATGAAAATAAGCAAATTACTCCATATCAGCATGGCTTCATGAGGGATCGGTCATGTCAAACCAATTTAATCAGTTTTTATGAGGAGGTAAGTTCTAGACTGGACCGCAGCGACTCAATGGATGTCGTATATCTGGACTTCTCCAAAGCATTTGACACTGTACCACATAAAAGGTTAGTATATAAAATGAGAATGCTTGGCCTGGGAGAAAATGTCTGTATGTGGTATTTAGTATATGCAGATGACACTAAACTGTGTAAAGTAATTAACACAGAAGAGGACAGTACACTGCTACAGATGGATCTGGATAGACTGGAGGCTTGGGCAGAGAAGTGGCAGATGACGTATGGCTGGTTATAAGCTTGGATGGCTGCCAGTCATCTGTGTACTCCCTACTAATAGTTCAAAATATATAACATCTAGCAAATATTTTAACTTTACATAACCCAAATGTACTATTTGTAGAACTGTGTTTTTATTGTATTACTATACAATTTGTACTCTTTCCCCTGTTTCTTTTCTTTTCTATTAAGAAAATTTACACTGTATTTAAAAAGAAAAAACCCAATAAAAACTATTGAACAAGAAGAGAAGTGGCAGATGAGGTTTAACACTGACAAATGTAAGGTTATGCACATGGGAAGGAATAATGCAAGTCACCAGTACATACTAAATGGTAAAATATTGGGTAACTCTGACATGGAAAAGGACCTAGGAATTTTAGTGAACAGCAAACTAAGCTGCAGAAACCAGTGTCAGACAGCTGCTGCCAAGGCCAATAAGATAATGGGTTGCATCAAAAGAGGCATAGATACCCGTGATGAGAACATAGTCCTGCCACTTTACAAATCACTAGTCAGACCACACATGGAGTACTGTGTACAGTTCTGGGCTCCTGTGAACAAGGCAGACATAGCAGAGCTGGAGAGGGTTCAGAGAAGGGCAACTAAAGTAATTGGAATTGGAATGGGTGGACTACAGTACCCTGAAAGATTATCAAAATTAGGGTTATTCACTTTAGAAAAAAGACGACTGAGGGGAGATCTAATAACTATGTATAAATATATCAGAGGTCAGTACAGAGATCTCTCCCATCATCTATTTATCCCCAGGACTGTGACTGTGACGAGGGGCCATCCTCTGCGTCTGGAGGAAAGAAGGTTTGTACACAAACATAGAAGAGGATTCTTTACGGTAAGAGCAGTGAGACTATGGAACTCTCTGCCTGAGGAGGTGGTGATGGTAAGTTCACTAAAAGAGTTCAAGAGAGGCCTGGATATATTTTTGGAGGGTAATAATATTACAGGTTATAGTTACTAGAGAGGGGTTGTTGATCCAGGGAGTAATTCTGATTGCCTGATTGGAGTCGGGAAGGAATTTTTTTCCCTAAAGTGGGGAAAATTGGCTTCTACCTCACAGGGGTTTTTTGCCTTCCTCTGGATCAACTTATAGGAAAACAGGCCGAACTGGATGGACAGATGTCTTTTTTCGGCCTTATAAACTATGTTACTATGTTACCAAAAAATTGAAATTTCGAAATTTCACCTCCATTTTCCTTTAATTCTTGTGGAACACCTCAAGGGTTAATAAATAGAGATGAGTGAACGTGCTCGTTACGAGCACAGTAGCGCTCGGCTCCCCTGCGCAATGCCCGCAGGCATTGCAGATCCATCCTCAGCTGCGTGTAAGTCAATGGGGACGGATCCATTTGGTATGACACTCATACCAAATGGATCCGTCCTCCTCACCCGACTGAAAGTCAGTGGGGATGGATCCGTTTGGTATGAGTGTCATACCAAATGGATCCGTCCACATTGACTTACATGCATCTGAGGACGGATCCGCAATGCCTGCGGGCATTCGTTCGCAGGCGAGCCGAGCGCTACAGTGCTCGTAACGAGCACGTTCGCTCATCTCTATTAATAAACTTTGTATCATCAGTTTTTTAAAATTTGAGGGGTGTAGTTTCTAAAATGGGGTCATTTATTAGTGTTTTCCATTAGGTAAGCCTCCCAAAATCACTTTATAACTGAATTGGTGCTCAAAAAAATGGTTTTGGAAATTTTGATGAAAATTTTAAAAATGGCTTCTAAACTTCTAAGGTTTCTCACATGCAAAAAAAGTAAAATGACATTTATAAAATGATGCCAACATAAAGTAGACATATGGGGAATGTAAAATAATAACTATTTTTGGAGGTATTACTATGTATTTTGAAAGTAGAGAAATTGAAATTTTTACATTTGCAAATTCTTCCAAATTTTTGCTAAATTTGTTTTTTTTTATAAATAAAAATGAAATATTTTGCCACAAATTTACTAGTGTCGTGAAGCACAATATGTGACGAGAAAACAATCTTAGAATGGCCTGGATAAGTAAAAGCGTTCCAAAGTTATTACCACATAAAGTGACACATGTCAGATTTGCGAAAATCGGCCTGGGATTTGCAGCCACCAGCCGCAGGGATATGTGAGTGAGATGGTAAATATGTTGTCACAGTGTACACGGTGTAGCCGGTGGTTTTACTCACAGCTAGTTGAATCTTCCCTGGGCAGTGTGCAGTTGTGTGGAGGGTGGACACGACTTCCCTCGGGGCACGCTCCATAAGCAGGGCTCCAGGATGGTCAGGTGAGGTGCCCTGGATGTTGAGTTTTGACCGTGTCGGACGGCTGGGCCCTGGTGTTTCGTGACGCCAGTGTCTTTTTAAAGGTAGACACACCCTTTGCAATGATGAAGAGGCAGTTGTTAATCAAACAAGAGGTATCTTTACTTTTGCCTTGAGTTCATATAGTCACAATAAATGATGTTACAATTGGTTATGGATAAGATGTCCTCTTTGGCTGGTCGGTGGTTATAATAGGTAGTTAGTTAGGCACTGTCTCTTTAAATCCTGTTACTTTCACTCCTAGTGGGATCTTCTGTAACTAGCCCTGGTTCTGGACAATATTATATTAAGGTCACTTTCATAAGACCTTTCTTTTAGAAGGATACTCTGTGGGGCAGGAATGACACGTCTGCACCAGCAGGTTCCTGAAATATATATATAGATGGCTGCACCTCCCGGAGGGATCCAAAGTGTAGACCAATAAACAACTTGTACCTGGTTGCTGATACTGTAGTCAGATGCCAGTAGCTTCTCTTGACCACATGGGTGCTGGCAGAGTCCATGAAGACCGGGGACGGTCGATTACCTCTGTCAGGCTTGACAGTCCGAGAGATATTCAGGGTTCTAGTGGTTTAGCTGTTACTTGTCACATGTTGTCCTGACATGGCCAGTGTCAGGGGTAATGACAGCCTTTTCCTTTAGGAAAGGATCTCCACTTTTCTTCCTCCTGCACAATACTTGGTTCCTCTTAACTAACTCCTTACACCTCCTCCTTACTTCCACACTTTACTCTTATCTAACTGATCTCCTCTGCTTCTCCTACTTCCTGTTACAGGGCCTTATATAGAAAGCAGAATGCCACCATCTAGTGGTGGGAAATAATATTGCAGTACTCAGCCATAGAGGTTCTTATACCATATATACAAAATAGACAAGGGTTTTACAATGACATGGCTACTATAAAAAACATAGTCATAAACAGTTTTCTGTGTCCCTTTTACACACATATGTGGGACACTGCAGATTTAAGGTGAAAAGTGGCTCGGTACTGAAAGGGTTAATAGTATTTCTCTACCTTCTTTGACAATCCAGCAAGGTAAAAAACTGAAAGAAAAAATTACTAACAGTGAAGTCAGTAAAGCTATTTGCTCATTAACAGCTAATAAGGCCCCAGGACCTGATGGTCTTACACATGATTACTATAAAACATATTGCAGTATAATTACTCCCTAGTTATTGAGAACGTATTATCAAATATTTTTTGAACCTGATCCTCCACCAAACTCTCTACCGAATCCAGAAGCACTTCATATATTAGCTGGTGACCGGCTCATACAGCATCTGCTCCCCTATTTTCCCAAGATGGCTGGACCATTGTACAAAACAAGCATTTTTACCTTTTGTGTCACTCCTATCTCCTCATAGATTGTAAGGTCTTGCGAGCAGGGCCCTCATTCCTCTTGTTGTAATTATTGACATGTCTGTTGCTATGTTATTTATGATTGACTGTACATGTACCCCTGAATTGTAAAGCGCTGCGGAATATGTTGGCGCTATATTAATAAAGTTTATTATTATCAAATAGCTGACTTTGGGCAAATCACTCAGGATATGTTGAGGGGTCTTATTATCACACTGCCTAAAACAGGTAAATCGATGGACACCCCCTCAAATTTTAAAACAATCTCCTTTCTAAACTCAGATCTGAAGATCTATGCTTTTCAGGTTTTTATATGTCAGCAGTAATGGTACTCTATTCAGCCCACAGTGCCTCAGTTTATTCCTCAGTATTCCTTTCTTCTTCCTAACAAATGGAACAAGACACACCTCTAATCTTTGCATTAATAATGGAACCCTTTGCTGAGCATATAAGGCTATTTTCACACCTGCGGCACGGGGCTCCGGCAGGCTGTTGTGGTGGGTGAACAGCCCGCCGGATCCGTGCTGCCGCAGGTGCATGTTGTATTTTCGTCCTGGCCGCCTCTCGGCAGGGGTTGCCATGCTGCGGCCGGATCCTCGGCCCACCCCCATTACAGTGAATGGGGCCGGACCGTAGTTCCAGCCCTACACGTGCACCTGCGGCAGCACGGATCCGTAATGGGGGCGGGCCACGGATACGGCCACAGCACGGCAACCCCTGCCGAGAGGCGGCCGGAACGAAAAATACAATATGTTGTATTTTCGTTCCGGCCGCCTCTCGGCAGGGGTTGCCGTGCTGCAGCCGGATCCGCGGCCTGCCCCTATTACAGTGAATGGGGCTGGTGCGTAGTTCCGGCCCCACACGTGCACCTGCAGCAGCACGAATCCGGCGGGCTGTTCACCCACCGGAACAGCCTGCCAAAGCCCCCTACCGAAGGTGTGGAAATAGCCTAAGATCTTCTAAACAGATTAAAAGAATTAAGGTGGGCCCCCAAGATCATCACATTGGATTATTTGCAGATGATATCATAATAGTAGTACGTGTATCTAATCCTATGGAATCATTGCAAGCAATCATCTTTCAGTTTAGTAACGCATCTTATTATAAGATTAATATAAGCATATCCGAAATGCTCAATTAGGGGGCTTTCACCTACTTTGGCACAAATGATAACTGAAACATGCAGTTTTATTTGGGTTACCACAGCTCTTCAATATTTGAGGATTAATCTAACCTACCCGTCCATTCATTTATTCAAACAATACTACTCCCCATTACTAAAAAACGTTAAAACATGTTTTTCCAAACTCCACTTACACTTTTTAGACAGCAGCCATAAAATTGGTGACTTTACCAAAAATGTTATATAATGCATAATGTACCCACCCCACTTCCTTTATCCTATATTAACAAACTCCAATCTACGGATTTTGGTTGAACATCTTTGGTGTAAAAGAAAACCATGGATTACAGTTGCTCAATTTTCCATCCATTTTACACTACTACAAGGCCACCATCATTGATCAGCTTCAGTATTTATACCCCAACGACACTACAAAAAAGTGGGTGGTTGTTGAATCTTGGTTTCTCTTTTGGTTTTCAATCAATTACTATGCATTTAAACACTCATACACTGTTCAATGCTAAACTGAAAAGTAAACTTATTTGTTTACAAGCTATAGCATGTATTTGGAATTCCCTAACTAAAACAGTGAAGCTGATTCTGGTTCCTCTGCATATTGTAGCTCATCAATAGAGATATGTGAATTGGCTATTCCCGGCCTTTCCATTAACAATTGGGTTAGCTCAGGATTAACGGCTCTGTTGCAACGGTGGAACAGTGGTACATTTGTAGACTTCACTTTTCTTAAAGAGACCTATGATATTCCTGATAAGGATTTTTATAAATTCCTTCAGATACGTCACCTCTTATTATCTCCTAAAACCTTTATTCCTCTTTATCCACATGTGCACTGAATGATTGGTTTACTATTAGAGCTTCTGACAAGGGCATTACAAAGGGATGGCAGCTTTTGAAAGCTCCTGTGATTCATCCATTATTACATATTAGAAACCTATGGCAGGAAGATCTTGAACAACAGTTCTTTCATGATCAATGGTGAGAAGTGTTAACATCAACCTCTAGGTTGTCCAGATGCGCTGGTCATCTTGAAACCTCCAGAAAGATTTTGTACAGATGGTATTATACGCCACAGTATCTTAAATATTTCCAGATTGTTCTTCTTGCTGAAGATGCCAATCATCTGAGGGTTCATATAAACATATGTGGTGGGGTTGTCCAAATATACCATCATTATGGTACCGGGTGTTTTTATTTCTTTCGGAACTATGTAAAGTTCAAATCCCATATAACTCTGAGCTTGTCATACTGTCAATAGGCTTTGGCCTATTTCCAAATGAGCTGAAATCTGTAATTATGCATTTTCTGATTGTATCTATATATGAAATAGCTCTATGTTGGAAGAATAAAGAACTACCGACCATTCAAAGGATAATTAGTCAATGATAATTGTTGGTATGAGGGCTCATGGGCCTCTTCAAACAAGAAGAACCTTTTCCGGACAGAAATGGAACATCTGGCTTTCTAGCAAATATTGCAATCTACCTTCTAATACACTAATTAGCAACTGAGTTCAAAGTATTTATGCTCTTCCCTGGATACATGTCCTATCTAAATCTGTTGCCTGATCCCCCTTCCTACCTATGCTCATAACCTATTTTGACTTATGTATATCAGATACAGTTTGTATCCTTATGTCTATATTGTGTATAATCTCAAATTGTGCACATTATTGTATTTACTAAATCTTTACTTAAAGAGGTCATCCAACCCCCAAAATGCAGGGGCCCCTCACACAGGTTATACTTACCTCACTCTTCGGCACCTGCGTCGCTCCTGCAGGCCAACGCTGCAATGGGGACAAGCCTCCCTAGCATAGCGGGTGACGCTAGGGAGGCTCATCTCCATTGAGTCCTGCTGTTGCTGGCCCCCTATGGGCGAATGTTTTGATCCACGCGACAGGAAGAAGCAGCACTGGCCGTGCAGGCATCAGGAGCGACACAGGTGCCAGGGCGCGAGGTAAGTATAAGCTGTGTGAGGGGCCCTGGCATTTTGGGGGGCATTTTTGGTGATTGATAACCCCTTTAATAAAAACTAATCAGCTATTTCCCATCTGCCAAGAGTGTGTATATAAGTGTACTGTGCATTGCATAAACATGCATAGCTAGTCCGCTGTGGTAGTGAAACAGTTACTGTGTGTCAGTATGTCAGGCAGTGGACAGACATCGCCCTTAGAATCAGTTCACACGTCACTTATACAGTACGGTCAGTTACAGGTCCAAAACTGAAAAAAAAAACTGAAGTGTGAACTGAGCCTTACAGGACAATGTTAGAGTCAGGTATAAAGGACTTAACGGTGCAGTGGCCCAAGATTCTACTATAGAGTGAACGTGCACTCTCCTTTTACACCATCAGTCGATTCCACATAGATACAAAACCTGTTAGCCCCAAAATCAGTAGTATCAGACCACTATTTCACCCTAATTACAGAATTAAGGATGAATGGATTTATTTATGTATAAAAGAACGTGAACATCCCAAATCAGTAGTAACAGGCCACAATTTCACCCCAATGAGAGAACTAAGGATTAACAGAATCACTTATGTATTAAAGAATGTGAACCCCCTGAAAAATCTGTAGTATCAGACTACAATTTTACCCCAATTACAGAATCAAAGATTAATGGGATTAGTTATGTAAAATAACAATGTGAACCCCCCAAAATCAGTAGTACCAGACCGCTATTTCACCCCAATTACAAAATCAAGGATTAACAGAATCTTATGTATAAATGTGAACAACCTAAAATCAGTAGTATTAGAATACATTTTAAACCCCATTTAGTGCAGCAAGGTGTAATAGAATGGCTTCTCTATTAGCCAAGCATTACACTATTCTATTGGCCCCTGCACTCTCCCTATACTGTGGATAAAGTCTACCTATTATCTCCCTAAACTCAGTGCTGTCTCCAATACGTGTATTTTTCAAATAAAGTCTTTATTAATAACTTTCCCTAGCACTTGTCACATCCGTCCTTATGCTCAGTTTACTGGAAAATGGTGAAGACCTGACAGGATGAGGCTTTTTATACTGCTGTGACATCACAGGGGCTGGCTGCTGATTGGCTGGCTGCATGGAATTATGGGTTATCCCTCATTCCCGGCTTCTTACTTTCACTTTGTAACAAGTGCTGCAGCCATTTTAGAAAAAATCTGATTCATTACCAGGAATTTCCAGGAAAATGTGACTAATTAGAATTTTCCCTGAAATTTGGATCGATTTCAACTTCGTCAACTTCAATTCGCTCAACATTAATTATAGGTTATACATTTCCTAACATCAACCTTAAAATGAAACGCATGACGACTTAATAAATGAATTGGCCACGGCTTTTATTAAATTAACCTTCTACATATTAACTTAACCATAAATACTGAAACCAATAACTCAAGACTTAATAACCATTTCATACTGATACTGTAAATAATAAATTAAAATGATATAAAACCTGATGACACCTATAAGCTCAAACTCAATTCCACAACGTCAAAAAATAAAGCAAATACCCCAGGTTAAAATAAAAAGTGTGACCAAAACATAATAAAGCAAGAAAATGAATACACTAAAAGATAAACAAAAAGAAGGAGGATTGGGGCTTGTTGAAGTCATCCAGATGACCACAGGAGAGGTGAGGCAACTTCAATGCTGCTGACCCACATTATATCCCCAAAACCCTTAACTAATGGCCACTCTGTTACTGGGGCAATGAAACATTGACCATAAACCCCAGCAAAAGATTGGCCAGTCATCAAAGGCTCTGCCTAGGGAAGGCTGGGTGAAAACCTGGAAACCTCAGAAAATGATGGAAACACCACGGAAATGGACAGGAAACAGCAGGGGCAGCATGCATGGATGCCTCTGAGGCTGCCTAATCCCACCATTACCCCAAATTCTCGGGCAACAGCCTGGTGGTGACCCTCAAGACAATTGTGCTGACCCAGACCAAGATGGGCAAGGCACATGCCCATCACATGTTAGTAAAGCACCCAACTAGGTGCAACGAAGGTCCATCACCACCTGCGGGTGACACCACTGCCCATGCTGGCACTGCTGTTCTATCCCCCGCCCCACGACGCAGGCATAAGCCTGACACAGCGAGGTGACAGCTTGGTGACCAAGTTAGATTGAGGTAGCAGGTGAACCACCCAAAAATTTACCCTGACACAGCATGGCGGTGAACCCAGAGTGACCAAGTGAAGCACTTAAAATTTTACCATGACACGGAATGGAGGTGAACGTCAGACGCCACCTGCATGAGATTAGGGGATAGAGCTGCTGTCTGTCAGGGAGAGAGTTAGGGCCTTAATTTAGATGTTGGTT
Source organism: Rhinella marina (assembly GCA_900303285.1). Taxonomy (NCBI): domain Eukaryota; kingdom Metazoa; phylum Chordata; class Amphibia; order Anura; family Bufonidae; genus Rhinella; species Rhinella marina. Next base: position 17,641 of record ONZH01004637.1, on the reverse strand, counting down.
AGGCAGGAATCACCCACAAAGAACCCAACAGCCCTTCTAAGCGCTACAAGCACCTTTTTTTTTTGGTCTCCTCCTGGCTGCTGGCTGGGACTTGTAGTGCAGCTACCGCCATCTTGGCTGCACACTGTTAGGGCGTGAAATTAGATTTTGGTTAGGCAGGAATCACCCACAAAGAACCCAACGGTCCTTCTAAGGGCTACAATGACCTTTTTTTTGGCCTCCTCCTGGCTGCTGGCTGGGACTTGTAGTGCAGCGACCGCCATCTTGGCTGCACACTGTTAGGGTGTGAAATTAGAATGTGGTTAGGCAGGAATCATCCACAAAGAACCCAACGCTCCTTCTAAGGGCTACAATGACCTTTTTTTTTGGCCTCCTCCTGGCTGCTGGCTGGGACTTGTAATGCAGCGACTGCCATCTTGGCTGCACACTGTTAGGGCCTCAATTTAGATTTTGGTTAGGCAGGAATAACCCACAAAGAACCCAACGGTCCTTCTAAGGGCTACAACGACCTTTTTATTTTGGCCTCCTCTCGGCTGCTGGCTGGGACTTGTAGTGCAGCTACAGCCATCTCGGCTGCACGCTGTGCACAGCGACTGGTGGCAGAAGGGACAGCACGTGGTCCACACAGACCCAAAAGAAATTGCCCAAAGCCCTCTCAGTACTCATTTTTTGCTGCTGCTGTACCTTGGCTTGCTGAGATCTGTAGTGCAGTCTTCGGAATACATTTTTTCTCTCAGTTAGATATACTACAGTCCAGTGAACAATTATGTTGTGTGCTGTACAGTAGCGTCAGTCTAGGGTATACGTTTTTCCTCTCAATTAGATATCCTACATCGCAGTGAAATACTCTGTCCTGTGCTGCACAGTAGCCAGAGTGTAGAAAATATAAGTTTTTTTCTCTCAGTTATATATACTACAGTGCAGTGAAAAATTGAGTGATTTGCGGTACAGTAGCCGCCGTCTGGGGAAAGTGGGGAAAAAAAAAATAAGAGTTTTTTCTCTCAGTTATATATACTACAGTTCAGTGAAAAATTCTGTCGTGTGCTGCACACTAGCCGGAGTGTAGAAAATATACGTTTTTCGTCTCAGTTATACATTATACAGAGCAGTGCAAAATTCTGTTGTGTGCTGCACACTAGCCGGAGTCTAGAAAATATACATTTTTTTCTCTCATTCAGATATCCTACAGTGCAGTGAAAAATTGTGTGGTGTGCGTTATACTAGCGGCAGTCTAGAGAATAACTTTTTTCTCTCAGATACATTTAAAACAGTCCAGTGAACAATTCTGTGGTGTGTGGTACACTATCCGCAGTCTAGAGAATACGTTTGTGGCCTCAGATATTAATTCAACAGTTTAGTGATTACACAAAATGTTGAACCCAAGGGCTAAGGGTCGAGGACGTGGGCGTCCAAGTGATGTAGGGGGGCAGAGGCCGTGGTCCTGGGCAGGGTGACACAGTACCTACTGATGAGGGAGCAGTGGAACGCCGCAGAGTTTCGCTCCCTAGCTTCATCTCGCAACTTACAAGGTCACGTGGTACACCACTATTGAAACCACAACAGTGCGAACAGGTGATGATGTGGATAGCGGATAATGTGTCCAAGTAATTTATCCACCATCCAGTCTTCCACACAGTCCACCCACTTTAGACAAGGGAGTAGACCTCTGGCTCCTCCAGCTCAACCTCCTTCCCCCCAGCCTGCCCCTTGTTGGGGTGTGGGAGTCGTTGCCGTTAGAAACAGTCCTCACTCAGGTCTTGGCAAAATAAGCTCAGGTTTATTTTTGAGCAAAAACAAAACAAATTAACAAAAACAAAGTTCAGGAGAATAAGGGGTTAAGTTGCAGCTACCTTAGGATCAAGTAGCACCCTAGCTCTCAGCCCATCCAGTCTGAACTGAAGATCCCTCCACCTACATACAAGTGTACTTATACAATTATATACAATTTACCAGTTCCCAGAATCCATCAGTCTTAAAGGGACATGCATTTGGTTTAAAACAGAAATATTGCACATAAATCATACATTAAACTACATAAAACACAACAGCATTCTAGCTGTCTCCTTTTAAAATAAAAAAGGAGCTTACAACCTATATACCTTTTACCAAATTATACCAAACATAACATAAGAACATAAACCCACTAGGTTTGGCTGCAGCTTTGCCTCACCTGGCAATAATTAGCAGCACCCTATATAAACCCAGCACACCCTCTTCTCAGGTTTAGTCTCCTGCAGGTAAGTAGCTGGTAATGCTGTGTGTTTGGTGGTGGGGAATACTGAGCTAGTTTGTCTGTGGAAATGATAGTGGGCAGAGACAAAGGTTTGCATGTGAAAAAAAGAGAGAGAAAGATACATACATACAGATAGACAGACTTGCTCACTATTAACCCCTCAACACCCCTCCCATGGAAAATATGGATTCAGATCCGGCATACTCACAGGAAGTCTTTTCAGGACCCTACCCAAAGACACAAACCACTGCTAAACAGGAACCTGAGCAGTTGCTCTGTCCCGATGCCCAAAATTTAGAACTTTCGCAGTCTGTGGGTGATGAGAGTGTGGACTTAGTGCAAGTAGTCAGTCAAGAGGTGTCGGATGATGATGAGACACAGTTGTCAGACATTGACGTTGTTGTCAGGGCAGTAAGTCCGAGGGGGGAGCAGAGTGAGGAATCGGAGGAAGAGCAGGTGGATGATGAGGTGACTGACCTGAGCTGGGTTGGTAAGCCTAGTCAAGACAGTGCTTCTGAGGGGGAGGAAAGTGCAGCACCAGAACAGGTTGGAAGAGGCAGTGGGGTGGCCAGAGGGAGAAGCAGGGCCAGAGCAAGTAGATCAGCAACTGTTTCATGGAGTGAAGCTCCCGTGCCGAGGCCTAGATGTTTTTAAGTCTGGAGGTTTTTTAAAGAATGTGAGGATGACCGACGGGCTGGGGTGTGCAACCTGTGCCACACCAGGATCAGCAGGGGAGCCACCACTACCAGCCTAACCACTACCAGCATGCGCAGGCATATGAGTGCTAAACTCACGAATCAATGGAACCAAGGCCGTTTACCTCCTGCATTTCACACCACTGCTCCTACCCCTTTGTCACATGCTGGCTCAGCGAGACAACCCCCCGCCCAGGACCCCGGCACAAGCGCCTCCCGCCCTACAACCACCCCTTCACCTCCATGATCCTCCACACCCTACACCAATTTGTCCCAGCGCAGCCTTCAGCTGTCTTTGCATCAGACATTGGAGCGCAAACGCAAATACAATATAACATGCACAAGCCCTAAACGTCCACATTTTAAAACTGTTGAGCCCGGAGATGCTGCAATATAGACTGGTAGAGACTGAGGCTTTCCGCAACCTGATGGTGGTGGCTGTCCCTCGGTACTTGGTCCCCCACTATTTTTCACGATGTGCCGTCCCAGCCCTACACCAGCACCTGTCAGAGAACATCATCCGTGCCCTGACCAACGCGGTTACTGAGAAGGTCCACCTAACCACGGACACGTGGACAAGTGCTGCCGGGCAGGGACACTATATATCCCTGACGGCACATTGGGTTAACTTGGTGGAGGCTGGGATCGAGTCTGACCCTGGGGCTGCTCATGTAATGCCCACACCAAGGATTGCGGGGCCTACCTCGGTCATGGTTTCTCAGACTTATTATGCCTCTTCCTCCAACCCCTCCTCCTCCTCCTACTCTCAAATACAATCTGTGAGCACGGCGCCTTCAGTCGGTAGCTCTAGGCGCAGCAGCACTGCCGTGGGTAAGCGCCAACAGGCGGTGCTGAAACTGCTGAGCTTAGGTGACAAGAGGCACACCGCCCAAGAGCTGTTACAGGGCATCACGGTGCAGACTGATCTTTGGCTGGTGCCGCTGAAACTCAAACCAGGCATGGTTGTGTGTGACAACGGGCGTAACCTGGTGGCTGCTCTGCAACTCGGCAGGCTCACACATGTGCCATTATACACCAATACTATTTCCCAAAGTAACAACAACCCATATAAACACTGCATATAAAACCTGCCTGGCCCACGTGTTCAATCTTGTGGTTCAGCGGTTCCTCAAGACCTACCCCAATTTGTCTGATTTGCTCACCAAGGTGCGACGCATCTGTGCGCATTTCCGCAAGTCAACCACAGATGCTGCCACTCTCAGGGCAGTGCAACGGCGCTTACGACTGGCAGCTCACTGACTGTTGTGCGACGTGCCCACACAATGGAATTCCACATTACACATGTTAGCCAGGGTTTACCAGCAGCGAAGAGCAATTATAGACTGCCAGATGACAACTTCCACAAGAACTGGTAGTCAGGTTAGTCAGCTTCTTCAAGTGTACATTGAGGAGTGGACGTGGATGTCTGATATCTGTCAAGTGTTAAGCAACTTTGAGGAGTCAACAAAGATGTCAGCGGCAATGTCGCCATTATCAGCGTCCCCATCCCGCTGCTTTGTCTGCTGAAAAAGTCACTGCTCAGCATGAAGTCAGAGGCTTTGCTCTTGTCACAGGAGATGGGGGAAGAAGATACGTTGCTTGATAGCCAGACCACCCTCAGGTCTGTTTCTCAGCGCGTATTGGAGGAGGAGGAGGATGAGGAGGAAGAGGAGAAAGAGAAGGAAGAGAAGGAGACTGTTGGCGAGACTGAAGAGGGTACCTATGCTCATTCCTTCTTATCTGCTGAGCGTGTATGGGCTGAAGAGGAGGAGTTGGAAGAGGAGGAGGAAATGGAGAGTCAGCCTATTGAGGACATTATTGCGTGTTGGGACTCTGGCGCACATGGCTGACTTCATGTTAGGCTGCCTTTCCCGTGACCCTCGCGTTAGAAGCATTTTTGACAACACCGATTACTGGGTGTTCACCCTACTGGACCCCAGGTACAGGCAGAATTTTTCCACTCTCATTCCTGTAGAGGAAAGGAGTATGAGAGTAAATCAATATCAACAGTCCCTAGTGCACAAGCTGAAACTATCCTTCCCATCTGACACCGCTAGCGGCAGAGGACGTAGTTCTGTTGACCAACTCGCGGGGGAGAGGAGGGGAGCAGGCAGCTTGTCAAGCACTGGAAGGGGAACACTCTCCAAGGACTTTGCAAGTTTTATGGCACCCCAGCAAGATTATGTCACCCGTCCCCCAGTTGGGGGGAAGCTGTTCAGAAAGATGGTGAGGGAGTACCTAGGTGACCATACCAACATCCTGCGTGATCACTCTGCTCCATACAACTACTGGGTTGCACAGCTGGACACATTGCCCGAACTGGAGCTGTACGCCTTGGAGGTGCTGGCCTGCCCTGCCGCTAGCGTGTTGTCAGAACGGGTCTTCAGTGCAGCTGGTGGCATCATCACTGATAAGCGTACACGCCTGTCAACTGACAGGCTGACTATTATTGAAATGAATAAAGCCTGGATTTCACCGGAATGCAAATCTCCAGCGGGGGAAAGCAGCTCAACATGAAGATTCTTTATGTATCCTCTCCTCTTCTCCTCCTCCTTCTCTTCTTACACAAACGCTGAGCCAACAGGCAATGTTTCTGAGGGCTAACTAGCGCTCTATACAAACAATGTTTACGGAGGGCCACCTAAAGGCCCACTCTCCAATAAATTTAGTAGCGTCAACTACAGACACTCAAAAACAATTTTACAGGAGGGTCAACTACAGACACTCCAAAAACAATTTTACAAGAGGGTCAACTACAGACACTCCAAAACAATTGTTTAGGAGGGTCAACTTCAGACACTCCAAAACAAATTTTTGGGAGGCTCACCTACAGCCATTTGACTGCAATCTCAGTCTGACCAAGGCATTGGTGGTGTCACCGCCATGCTGTGTCAGTGGAAAATTTTATGTGCTTCACCTGCTACCTCAACTAACTTGGTCACTTGTTGGTGTCAACACCATACCGCACACGGCAGAATTGTTCACTGCACTGTAGTATATATAACTGAGAGAAAAAAAGGAATTTTTAGACTGTGGCTATTTTACAGCAAACCACTACATTTTTCACTGGACTGTAGTACATATAACTGCGAGAAAATACGTATTTTATAGACTGACGCTGCTGTACAGCACACCTCACAATTGTTCACTGGACTGTAGTTTATATAACTGAGAATAAAAACGTATTCTCTAGACTGTGGCTAGTGTATCGCACACCTCACAATTGTTCACTGGACTGTAGTTTATGTAATTGAGTGAAAAAAATGATTCTCTAGACTGCGGCTACTGTATCGCACACCTCACAATTGTTCACTGGACTGTAGTTTATATAACTGAGAAAAAAACAGTCTTTATATGGAGGCTATTTTACCACAAAGCACTCCATTTTTCACGGGACTGTAATACATATAACTGCGAGAAAATACGTATTTTATAGACTGACGCTGCTGTACAGCACACCTCACAATTGTTCACTGGACTGTAGTATATATAACTGAGAATAAAAACGTATTCTCTAGACTGCGGCTAGTGTATTGCACACCTCACAATTGTTCACTGGACTGTAGTTTATGTAATTGAGTGAAAAAAATCATTCTCTAGACTGCGGCTAGTGTATCGCACACCTCACAATTGTTCACTGGACTGTAGTTTATGTAATTGAGTGAAAAAAATTATTCTCTAGACTGCGGCTAGTGTATCGCACACCTCACAATTGTTCACTGGACTGTATTTTATGTAATTGAGTGAGAAAAATTATTCTCTAGACTGCGGCTACTGTATCGCACACCTCACAATTGTTCACTGGACTGTAGTACATATAACTGAGAAAAAAACATAGTCTTTATATGGTGGCTATTTTACCGCAAAGCACTCCATTTTTCACTGGACTGTAATACATATAACTGCGAGAAAATACATATTTTATAGACTGACGCTGCTGTACAGCACACCTCACAATTGTTCACTGGACTGTAGTTTATATAACTGAGAATAAAAACGTATTCTCTAGACTGCGGCTAGTGTATCGCACACCTCACAATTGTTCACTGGACTGTAGTTTATGTAATTGAGTGAAAAAAATTATTCTCTAGACTGCGGCTAGTGTATCGCACACCTCACAATTGTTCACTGGACTGTAGTTTATATAACTGAGAATAAAAACGTATTCTCTAGACTGCGGCTAGTGTATCGCACACCTCACAATTGTTCACTGGACTGTAGTTTATGTAATTGAGTGAAAAAAATATTCTCTAGACTGCGGCTAGTGTATCGCACACCTCACAATTGTTCACTGGACTGTAGTTTATGTAACTGAGAATAAAAACGTATTCTCTAGACTGCGGCTAGTGTATCGCACACCTCACAATTGTTCACTGGACTGTAGTTTATGTAATTGAGTGAAAAAAATTATTCTCTAGACTGTGGCTACTGTATCGCACACCTAACAATTGTTCACTGGACTGTAGTTTATATAACTGAGAATAAAAATGTATTCTCTAGACTGCACTACAGATCCCAGCAAGCCAAGGTACAGCAGCAGCAAAAATGAGTACTGAGAGGACTTTGGGCAATTTCATTGTGGTCTGTGTGGAATATGTGCTGTCCCCTTTCTGCCACCAGTCGCTGTGCACAGTGTGCAGCCAAGATGGCGGTAGCTGCACTACAAGTCCCAGCCAGCAGCCGAGAGGAGGCCAAAAAAAAAGGTCGTTGTAGCCCTTAGAAGGAGCGTTGGGTTCTTTGTGGATGATTCCTGCCTAACCACATTCTAATTTCACGCCCTAACAGTGTGCAGCCAAGATGGCGGTAGCTGCACTACAAGTCCCAGCCAGCAGCTTGGAGGAGACCAAAAAAAAAAAGGTGCTTATAGCCCTTAGAAGGGCTGTTGGGTTCTTTGTGGGTGATTCCTGCCTAACCAACATCTAAATTCAGGCCCTAACACTCTCCCTGACAGACAGCAGCTCTATCCCTAATCTCATGCAGACGGCGTATGACAAGAGCAGCCCGGGACCAGATTCTTATATTCCTAGGTCATCTGATCTGGCCAGCCAATCCCTGCTATCGACTTGTAGGGGCCCCACGTGATGCTAGGAGGTACCAAAGACTCTCCTGCATGTTGATTGGCTGAAAAAAGGCGGCTAACATGCAGGAAGAGGAAGTTGCCATTTCCTCGAGGATCGTGATATGCTAGTCCGAGGAGCGAGCATATGCGAATACACTAATGCTCGAACGGGCACCAAGCTCGGACGAGCATGTTCGCTCATCTCTAATCCTAAAGCTTTTACCATGCAAAGGACATCTGCCCAAAAATGGTACACATCATTTAGGCGGGAAAACCTTCCTCACAGCAAAAAAAAAATGGAGGGATTCACAACAGGGATGACCATAATCCCATGTGGATCCTTCCATAAGGTTCAGGGTCCCTCCATACTAGGAACCTAATGGTATTTGGCATTTAAAAATGTATTTGGGTTAAAACCAGATGGGCCAAACATGGTAGATGGATCTAACATGGCCGCTGGATTAATGCCATAAGGGATAGGAACCTGAAAACTACTGTAGCTGCTATATAAAATGGTGGCCAAACAGGGGCTGTTGCTGGTGTGGGGTTTGGCTGGTTAGGTGGGGGCACAATATGCAAATTATTGCTGTTCTGGTCTGCAATCTCCTGCAGGTTATAAGACACAGTAAGCACAGAATATTAATCAGCTCTGGCATACCCACTTCTCCAACCCAAGCGCTCTTCTGCCATCTGCTTTTCTTCTTTTTACACATCATCTAATATTGATGAGAATATGTCATCAGGAACATCCAGTTTCTCCTCTGTCTCTGCATCTTGCTGACTTTTCTAGGACATGGAGACTTCGACGGATGATTTGGAAGAAGTTTGCCAATAAACTCGATTTGTTCCGAATTAATTTGTCACGAATCGTGATAAATCGGGTATATCTAGGCTCCTCTGCCTAATCATATTCTTTCTGCTTGGTGGCCCAATCTCAGACTGAAGGCTTGGAAGTTAAACTGCACGGAAGGTGCAGGGAGAGTGTATCACTGCGTACATCAGTGTGCTGTGCATCAATATTCATAGCTAAGGCTGGGTTCATATTTCTCTTCTGCCATCTGTTTAACGTATACAAAAAATGTATGCATTAAACAGATGCCTCGGACTGATGCCATACAGTGGCATCCATTCACTATAGAGTTCCATTGTATACAAAATTATACATTTTTTTTACTGGAGGCAGAAAACATGATGTGAATACACCATAATATGTTCTGTTAGGTGCCATCCAAAATACGGCACAGAGCAGCATTTTTCTGTCCAGTAATAATATTAATGAATGGGGTCCTTTAACCACCGTGTTTTACTGCTGTTCCACAGGATTGGCGCATAGCAAATGTGGTGCCAATATTCAAAAAGGGTCCAAAAACAGAGCCCGGGAACTATAGGCCGGTAAGTTTAAGATCTGTCGTGGGTAAACTGTTTGAGGGTTTTCTAAGAGATGCTACAGTGCCTTGCGAAAGTATTCGGCCCCCTGGAACTTTTCAACCTTTTGCCACATTTCAGGCTTCAAACAAAAAGATATGACATTTTAAATTTTTGGTGAACAATCAACAACATGAGGATCATTTAACCTTTTTTTGTAATAATAAAACTGAAAAGTGGGGTGTGCAAAATTATTTGGCCCCCTTGCATTAATACTTTGTTGCGCCACCTTTTGCTGCGATTACAGCCGCAAGTCACTTGGGGTATGTCTCTATCAGTTTTGCACGTCTAGAGACTAAAATTCTTGCCCATTCTTCCTTGCAAAACAGCTCGAGCTCTTTGAGGTTGGATGGAGAGCGTTTGTTAAACAGCAGTTTTCAGCTCTTTCCACATATTCTCAATTGGATTCAGGTCTGGACTTTGACTTGGCCATTCTAAGACCTGAATACGTTTATTTTTGAACCATTCCATTGTAGATTTTGCTTTATGTTTGGGATCATTGTCTTGTTGGAAGATAAATCTCCATGCTAGTCTCAGGTCTTTTGCAGACTCCAACAGGTTTTCATCCAGAATGGTCCTGTATTTGGCTCCATCCATCTTCCCATCAATTTTAACCATCTTCCCTGTCCCTGCTGATAAAAAGCAGGCCCAAACCATGATGCTGCCACCACCATGTTTGACACTGGGGATGGTGTGTTCAGGGTGATGAGCTGTGTTGCTTTTAAGCCAAACATATCATTTTGCATTCTTTCCAAAAAGTTTGATACCAGAGCACCTTCTTCCACATGTTTGGTGTGTCTCCCAGGTGCCTTGTGGCAAACTGTAAACAAGACTTTTTATGGATATCTTTCAGAAATGGCTTTCTTCTTGCCATTCTTCCATAAAGGCCAGATTTGTGAAGTGTTCGACTGATTGTTGTCCTATGTACAGACTCTCCCACCTCAGCTGTAGATCTCTGCAGTTCATCCAATGTGATCATGGGCCTCTTGACTGCATCTCTGATCAGTCTTCTCTAGTGATGATCGAGCACCCAGGTGCTCGTACGCTCGGGTGCTTTGGCGGAGCACTCAGGGGTGCTCGAGTGCTTGGCCAAGCACCCGAGCATAATTGAAGTCTATGGGAGTAAACCAGACACCCCCCGCTCGGAAGAGCGGGGGGTGCCTGGTTTACAAAAGTGCCCCAAATTTAAAAAAAAAAAACACACACAGACAGACACATAGAGACACTACTTACCTTCCCTGGCAGCTCCCTCCTCCCATCCAGCAGGAAGACGGCACGCAGAGTGGTAGGTTTTACCACAGCGCCACCTGCTGGACAGGAGAAATCCCTACAAAGAAGAAGCCTGAGAAGGAGGAGGTAAGGTGTTTGTTTGTTTGTTTTCTATTTTTCAGGATCGTGAATGCTGAGGACTACTTCGGATTTGTTGGATTACGTCGGACCAGCTTTTATATTTTTTTAATAAAATGGTCAAACAGGGGTCTGGAGGAGTATTTATTTCAATAAAATATTTTATAAGTGTGTGTGTGTGTTTTTTTTTTTTACAACACTGCAGTTTTAGTAATCATGGCTATCTACAGGCGGCCCTGATTACTTCAGGGTGGGAAGCGACACGGTTATTGGCCCTTCCCAGCCAATAACCCAACAGTAACAGCCTGCCGCTGCCCCAGAACCGGACCCTCAATTTAGAAGGTCCGGTCCTGCGTGTACCCGGCTCTTCCCGACACCCCTGGTGGCGGTGGGTGCCGAGGTAATAGATGTTGGGGTTAGTGCTGGCCATACCAGCAAGCACTAAGCCCAGTATTAGTAATCAGGGCTGTCTGTAGATAGCCATGATTACTAAAACTGCAGTGTTGTAGAAAAAAAAAAAAAACACACACAATATAAAATATGTTAATGAAATAAATACTCCCCCAGACCCCAGTTTGACCATTTTATTAAAAAAATATAAAAGCTGGTCCGACGTAATCCAACAAATCCGAACTAGTCCTCAGCATTCACGATCCTGAAAAATAGAAACCAAACAAACACAAACACCTTACCTCCTCCTCAGACTTCTTCTCCTCAGCAGCGGAGCCTCTTCCTTACATTGCGCCCTCTGCTGGTGAATAAAAAAATTACATCTTGAATTCTTCAATGAAAAAAAAAAAAACGTGATAGGTAACGGATCCGTCATGAACTCCATTGAAAGTCAATGGGAACGGATCCTTTTACTATTGTGTTACACCAAATGGATCCGTCCCCATTGACTTGCATTGGGGTCATGATCATGACTAGAGATGAGCGAGCACTAAAATGCTCGGGTGGTCGTTATTCGAGTCGAATTTTTCCGGATGCTCGGGTGCTCGTTTCGAACCCCATTGAAGTCAATGGGAGACTCGAGCATTTTTTGCAGGGGACCAAAGCAGGGGAAGGGTGCGTGAAAACCTGGAAACCTCAGAAAATGGAAACACCACGGAAATGGACAGGAAACAGCAGGGGCAGCATGCATGGATGCCTCTGAGGCTGCCTAATCGTACCATTACGCCAAATTCTGGGCAACAGCCTGGTGGTGACCCTCAAGACAATTGTGCTGACCCAGACCAAGATGGGCAAGGCACATGTCCATCACATGTTAGTAAAGCACCCAACTAGGTGCAACGAAGGTCCATCACCGCCTGCGGGTGACACCACTGCCCATGCTGGCACTGCTGTCCTATCCCCCGCCCCAGGATGCAGGCATAAGCGTCTCCCTCCCCACACCCACCCAGTAGTCCACAGCGTACACAAAGTTCTCCCAGCACAGTGCCCAGCTCTCCCCATCCCAGACGGGCAAACACGCACCCACCACCCACCCACCCTATCCACGGCAGACACAAAGACCTCCAAGCACAGTGCTCTGCTTTCCTAATTCCAGACGGGCTAAGACGCACACTGCACCCACCTATTAGTCTTCACACATGGGTGGGTGCAGAGCCTTTTAGTGCCCCTCAAGAAAATGTTTGTGTGCCAGGGCCTGGTAGTAACCCTCCTTGAAGTTGTGGGGGAGAGGCCGTCAGTGACCCTCAAGACAATTTTGGCCGAATGTGTAATGGCGAGCCTCCAAATAATCGTGGGTGAGAGCTTGGAGGTGACCCTCAGAAACAAATGGTTTAAAAAAGCATGGTGGTGCACCCCTGAATGATAGTCTGTGACTGAGATTGCAGGTGAACCCACTAAAATTGTAGTCTAGCACACCTTGGTGGTGAACCCCTAAATTACAAAGTTTGACTGAGATTGCAGTTTACAGCATGGGGGTGAACCCCAGATGACTTGTTAAGACTGAGATTGCAGTTTACAGCATGGCGGTGAACCCCAGAGTGGCTTGGTTAGACTAAGATAGCAGCTGAACCACCCAAAAATTTAGCCTGACACAGCATGGCGGTGACTACAGTCCAGTGAACAATTCTGTGGTGTGCGGTACAGTACCCGCAGTCTAGAAAATACGTTTTTTTCTCTCACTTACATATACTACAGTCTAGTGAAAAATTGTGTGTTGTGCTGCACATTAGCCGCAGTCTAGAGAATACGTTTTCTCTCAGATACATATACTACAGTCCATTGAACAATTGTGTGGTGTGCGGTACATTAGCCGCAGTCTAGAGAATATGTGTTTTCTCTCAGATCCATTTAATACAGTCCAGTGAAAAATTGTGTGGTGTGCGGTACACTAGCCGCAGTCTAGAGAATGCGTTTTTTTTTTTTTATTATATATACTACAGTCCAGTGAAAAATTGTGTGGTGTGCGGTACACTAGCCGCAGTCTAGAGAATATGCTTTTTTATCTCAGATACATATACGACAGTTCATTGAACAATTGTGTGGTGTGCAGTACATTAGCCGCAGTCTAGAGAATATGTGTTTTCTCTCAGATCCATTTAATACAGTCCAGTGAAAAATTCTGTGTTGTGCGGTACACTAGCAGCAGTCTAGAGAATACTTTTTTCTCTCAGATACATTTAATACAGTCCAGTGAAAAATTGTGTGGTGTGCGGTACACTAGCCACAGTCTAGAGAATACGTTTTTGGCCTCAGATAGTAATTCTACAGTCTACTGAAAATGGTTTTGGCCTCAGATATTAATTCTACAGTTTAGTGAATACACAAAATGTTGAACCCAAGGGCTAAGGGTCGAGGACGAGGACGTGGGCGTCCAAGTGATGTAGGGGGGCAGAGGCCGTGGTCCTGGGCAGGGTGACACAGTACCTGCTGATGAGGGAGCAGTGGAACGCCGCAGAGGTTCGCTCCCTAGCTTTATCTCGCAACTTACAGGGTCACGTGGTACAGCACTATTGAAACCACAACAGTGCGAACAGGTAATGACGTGGATAGCGGATAATGTGTCCAGTAATTTATCCACCACCCAGTCTTCCACGCAGTCCACCGACGCTAGCCAAGGGCCAAGGGAGTAGACCTCTGGCTCCTCCAGCTCAACCTCCTTCCCCCCAGCCTGGCCCCCCCAAGGAAAATATGGATTCAGATCCGGCATACTCCCAGGAACTCTTTTCAGGACCCTTCCCAGAGTCACAAACCAATGCTCAGCAGCAACCGGAGCAGTTGCTCTGTCCCGATGCCCAAAATTTCAAACTTTCGCAGTCTGTGGGTGATGAGAGTGTGGACTTAGTGCAAGTAGTCAGTCAAGAGGTGTCGGATGATGATGAGACACGGTTGTCAGACAGTGACTTTGTTGTCAGGGCAGTAAGTCCGAGGGGGGAGCAGAGTAAGGAATCAGAGAAAGAGCTGGTGGATGATGAGGTGACTGACCCGAGCTGGGTTGGTAAGCCTAGTCAAGACAGTGCTTCTGAGGGGGAGGCAAGTGCAGCACCAGAACAGGTTGGAAGAGGCAGTGGGGTGGCCAGAGGGAGAAGCAGGGCCAGAGCAAGTAGATCAGCAACTGTTTCACGGAGTGAAGCTCCCGTGCCGAGGCCTAGATGTTCGCAAGTCTGGAGGTTCGTTAAAGAAAGTGAGGATGACCGACGGACTGTGGTGTGCAACCTGTGCCACACCAGGATCAGCAGGGGAGCCACCACTACCAGCCTAACCACTACCAGCATGCGCAGGCATATGAGTGCTAAACACACTACTCAATGGAACCATTGAGTCGTGTGGAACTATTGACTCCTGCGGGTCACACCACTGCTCCTTCCCCTGTGTCACATGCTGGCTCTGCGAGTCAACCCCCCGCCCAGGACCCCGGCACGAGCGCCTCCCACCCTACAACCACCCCTTCACCTCCACGATCCTCCACACCCTCCAACAATGTGTCCCAGCGCAGCGTTCAGCTGTCTTTGCATCAGACATTGGAGCGCGAGCGCAAATACAATTCCACCCACATGCACAAACCCTAAACGTCCACATCTCCAAACTGCTGAGCCTGGAGATGCTGCGCTATAGACTGGTAGTGACTGAGGCTTTCCGCAACCTGATGGCGATGGCTGTCCCTCGGTACTTGGTCCCCAGCCGCCACTATTTTTCCCAATGTGCGGTCCCAGCCCTACACCAGCACATGTCATTGAACATCATCCGTGCCCTGACCAACGCGGTTACTGCGAAGGTCCAGAAGTGCTGGCGGGCAGGGACACTATCTCCCTGACGGCACATTGGGTTAACTTGGTGGAGGCTGGGACCGAGTCTGACCCTGGGGCCGCTCATGTACTGCCCACAACGAGGATTGCTGGGCCTACCTCAGTCACGGTTTCTCAGACCCCTCCTACTCTCAATTACCATCCGTGAGCACGGCGCCTTCAGTCGGTAGCTCTAGGCGCAGTAGCACTGCCTTGGGTAAGCGCCAACAGGCGGTGCTGAAACTGCTGAGCTTAGGTGATAAGAGGCACACCGGCCAAGAGCTGTTACAGGGCATCACGGCCCAGACCGATCTTTGGCTGGCGCCTCTGAACCTCAAACCAGGCATGGTTGTGTGTGACAACGGGTGTAACCTGGTGGCGGCTCTGCAACTCGGCAAACTCACACATGTGCCATGCCTGGCCCACGTGTTCAATCTTGTGGTTCAGTGGTTCCTCAAGACCTACCCCAATTTGTCTGATTTGCTCACCAAGGTGCGACGCATCTATGCACATTTCTGCAAGTCAACCACAGATGCTGCCACTCTCAGGGCAGTGCAACGGCGCTTACAACTGACAGCTCACTGACTGTTGTGCAACGTGCCCACGCGATGGAATTCCACATTACACATGTTAGCCAGGTTTTACCAGCAGCGCAGAGCGATTGTAGACTGCCAGATGACAACTTCCACGAGAACTGGTAGTCAGGTTAGTCAGCTTCCTCAAGTCTACAATCAGGAGTGGACGTGGATGTCTGATATCTGTCAGGTGTTAAGCAACTTTGAGGAGTCAACACAGATGGTCAGCGGCAATGCCGCCATTATCAGCGTCACCATCCCGCTGCTTTGTCTGCTGAAAAACTCACTGCTCAGCATGAAGTCAGAGGCTTTGCGCTTGTCACAGGAGATGGAGCACCCTCAGGTCTGTTTCTCAGCGCGTATTGGAGGAGGGGGGAGGAGGAGGATGAGGAGGAAGAGGAGGAGAATGTTGGCGAGACTGAAGAGGGAACCAATGCTCATTCTTTCTTATCTGTTGAGCGCGTGTGGGCTGAAGAGGAGGAGTTGAAGGAGGAGGAAATGGAGAGTCAGCCTATTGAGGAGAGGGAATTCTTGCGTGTTGGGACTCTGGCGCACATGGCTGACTTCATGTTAGGCTGCCTTTCCTGTGACCCTCGCGTTAGAAGCATTTTTGCCAACACCGATTACTGGGTGTTCACCCTCCTGGACCCCCGGTACAAGCAGAACTTTCCCACTCTCATTCCTGTAGAGGAAAGGAGTATGAGAGTGAATCAATATCAACAGGCCCTGGTGCACAAGCTGAAACTATCCTTCCCATCTGACA
Source organism: Rhinella marina (assembly GCA_900303285.1). Lineage (NCBI taxonomy): Eukaryota > Metazoa > Chordata > Amphibia > Anura > Bufonidae > Rhinella > Rhinella marina. The sequence continues at coordinate 1,312 of ONZH01004637.1, read as the reverse complement.
CCGCTAGCGGCAGAGGACGTAGTTCTGTGGGCCAACTAGCGGGGGAGAGGAGGCGAGCAGGCCGCTTGTCAAGCACTGGCAGGGGAACACTCTCCAAAGCCTTTGCCAGTTTTATGTCACCTCAGCAAGACTATGTCACCCGTCCCCAGTCTAGGCAGAGTAGGGGGGAGCTGTTCAGAAAGATGGTGAGGGAGTACCTAGCTGACCATACCAATGTCCTGCATGATCACTCTGCTCCATACAACTACTGGGTTGCAAAGCTGGACACGTGGCCTGAACTGGTGCTGTACGCCTTGGAGGTGCTGGCCTGCCCTGCCGCTAGCGTGTTGTCAGAGCGGGTCTTCAGTGCAGCTGGTGGCATCATCACTGATAAGCGTACACACAGGTTGACAGGCTGACGCTTATTAAAATGAATAAAGCCTGGATTTCACCGGAATTCAAATCTCCACCGGGGGAAAGCAGCTCAACATGAAGATTCTTTATGTATCCTCTCCTCCACCTCCTTCTCTTCGCACACAAAGGCTTAGCCAACAGGCAATTTTTCTGAGGGCCAACTGGTGCTCTTTACAAACAATGTTTACGGAGGGCCACCTACAGGCCCTCTCTTCAATAAATTTTTTAGGAGCGTTAGTGTCTATAACTACAGACACTCAAAAACAATTTTTAAGGAGGGTCAACTAGAGACACTCCAAAACAATTTTTCAGGAGGGTCAACTACAGACACTCAAAAACAATTTTTCTGGAGGGTCAACTTCAGACACTCCAAAACTAATTTTTGGGAGGCTCACCTACAGCCATTTGACTGCAATCTCAGTCTTACCAAGGCATTGGTGGTGTCACCGCCATGCTGTGTCAGGGTAAAATTTTGGGTGGTTCATCTGCTACCTCAGTCTAACTTGGTCACTCTGTTGTCACCACCATGCTGTGTCAGGGTAAATTTTTGGGTGGTTCACCGGCTACCTCAAGTAACTTGGTCAATTGGGGGTGTCACCGCCATGCTGTGTCAGGGTAAAATTTTATGTGCTTCACCTGCTACCTCAGTCTAACTTGGTCACTCTATTGTCACTGCCATGCTGTGTCAGGGTAAATTTTTGGGTGGTTCACCGGCTACCTCAAGTAACTTGGTCAATTGGGGGTGTCTCCGCCATGCTGTCTCAGGGTAAAATTTTTTGTGCTTCACCTGCTACCTCAGTCTAACTTGGTCACTCTGTTGTCACCGCCATGCTGTGTCAGGCTACATGTTTGGGTGGCTCACCTGCAACTTCAACTAACTTGGACACTTGTTGGTGTCACCACTAGACTGCGGCTGATG
>ONZH01004636.1:0-32814 GCA_900303285.1 Rhinella marina | reverse complement strand
AATGCCTCTCTCTGTCCCTACTCCAGCAGCTATCCCTGAATACAGCAGCCGTTCTCTGTAAAGTCTATATTGTAGTAAAGCTATCACTGTACTGCACTATAGTAGCCCTGATAAGGGCTTTTAATCACGCTCCTGCCTGTCCAACAGCTAAAACCTGTCTCTCCCTTCTCCAGCCTCTGTCCCTGACTAAGTTCACGCAGCATATGCGTACGAGCAGGAAGAGCTGAGTTTTTAATATTCGAGGTCACATGGTTTTTCCAGCCAATGCATGTAGACGCCGTTTTCGCGCTGCCAGCGTGCTCAGCGTGCCTGTCATACCCCCCCCTGCATGGTGATTGGTGGAAAAAGAGAGCCAGGGAAGGTGGGAGGGGATACGAATTCTAAGTGCGCCATCGCCGTTATACTCGAACGAAATCGAGTACGCCAAATAGCGTAGTATTCGATCGAATACCAGCTCGATCGAACACTACTCGCTCCTCTCTACTAATAACCAACAGAAGGTTTGACAAAATTGAACTTTGACGCTGTAGGCCAACTAAAACTTTTTTCCACTACTACACGCTACAACGGGCTGTAATTCTCACACTTCAGCACCGAGCGAATAATACGTTTTTTTTTCAACACTAATAGCTGCTAGAGCACTTTACTATATAGAACTTTGGCGCTGTACTCCAACTAAAACTTTTTATAGCCACTAATACACGCTACAAAGGGCTGCCATTTTCCCACTTCACCACAGCTAATAAGCCCCAACACTAAAACAGCAACAAAGTGCTGTACTAAATGTAACTACAGCACACAAGGGTTAACAAAACCCCAATAACCAGACTACTGGCTGGGCAGGACAGATTTTCCAGAGCAAACTTGGCCAATTGCATGCACAAATCTAGTTTGGCTGCCCGTTAGTCCGGCGGACCTTCAATGACGGGTGGCAGGGTGCTGATGTCATGCTGCTGCTGCTGCTACCATGTTAATTTGGCTGGGGGTGTCTGATGTCCTTTGCAACAAAGTCGAAGATCGAGTCAACCATTCAAGAACCGCTGGGTTTCTGTTCAAGACACAACCTCTAGATAACATTGGGAACTCAGGCCTCTCAAAGTCACCCCTGCTGCCACGACCCCTTACTCTGCTGCTTCCTGTGCCAGCACCAGAAACATTTAGGTCTCTGCCACTCCCCTGTGCCAGATCTGTCACTTCTCTGTCTGACATGCTGTTTGATCAAATAAATAAATAAAAATGAAATTAAAACAAGCTAGAAAGGGCTGTAATTGTCCCACTTCAGCACCGAGCAAATAATATGTTTTTTTTCAACACTAACAGCTGCTAGAACACTTTAATATACAGAACTTTGGTGCTGTACGCCTACTAAAACAGTTTTTTTTTAGCATAATACACGCTACAACGGGCTGTAATTCTCCCACTTTAGCACCAAGCGAAAAATACGTTTTTTTGGTAACACTAATAGCTGCTAGAACACTTTACTATATAGAGCTTTAGCGCTGTACGCCTAATAAAACTTTTTTTTTTAGAATTATAAACGCTACAATGGGCTGTAATTGTCCCCCTTCAGCAGTGAGCAAATATGTTTTTTGGGCAACAGTAATAAATGCCAGTAGTTTTTAAAATATAGAACTTTGGCGCTGTACCCCAACTTAAACTCTTTTTCTTGCGAATAATACACGCTACAACGGGCTGTAATTATAGAACTTTGGGGCTGTACACCAACTAAAACTCTTTTTCTTGTGAATAATACATGCTACAATGGGTTGTAATTGTCCCACTGCAGCACAGAGCAAATAATATGTTTTTTGGGCAACAGTAATAAATGCCAGTAGTTTTTAAATTATAGAACTTTGGCGCTGTAGGCCAAATCAAGCTTTTTTGAGAATAATACACACTACAAAGGGATTTAATTGTCCCACTTCAGCACAGAGCGAATGATATGTTTTTTAGCAACAATAAATGCCAGTAGCTTTTAAAATATAGAACTTTGGCGCTGTACACCAACTAAAACTCTTTTTCTTAACGGACTGTAATTGTCCCACTTCAGCACAGAGCGAAAAATACGTTTTTTGGGCAACACTAATAGCTGCTAGAACACTTTACTGTATAGAACTTTGGCACTGTACGCCTACTGAAACTCTTTTTTTTTTTAGAATTATACATGCTACAATGGGCTGTAATTGTCCCACTTCAGCACCGAGCGAATAATATGTTTTTTTGGCATCACTAATAGCTGCTAGAACACTTTACTATATAGAACTTTGGCCCTGTACGCCTACTGAAACTCTTTTTTTTGAGAATTATAAATGCTACAACAGGCTGTAATTGTCCCACTTCAGCACAGAGCAAATAATATGTTTTTTGGACAAAAGTAATAAATGCTTTTTTTTTAAAATATAGAACTTTGGCGCTGTAGGCCAAATCAAGCTTTTTTGAGAATAATACACGCTACAACAGGCTGCAATTATCCCACTGCAGCTCAGAGCAAATAATACGTTTTTTGGCAACACTAATAGCTGCTACAACACTTTACTATATAGAACTTTGGCGCTGTACACCTACTAAAACTCTTTTTTTAAGAATTATACATGCTACAACGGGCTGTAATTGTCCCACTTCAGCACCGACCGAATAGTACATTTATTTTTAACACTAATGGCTGCTAGAACTCTTTACTATATAGAACTTTGGCACTGTACGCCAACTAAACCTCGTTTTTTTTAATACACGCTACAAAGGGCTGTAATTGTCCCACTTCAGCACTGAGCAAATAATATGTTTTTGGGAAACAGTAATAAATGCCAGTAGCTTTTAAAATATAGAACTTTTGCGCTGTACACCAACTAAAACTCTTTTTCTTGAAAATAATAAGTTTTTTGGGCAACACTAATAGCTGCTAGAACACTTTACTACATAGAACTTTGGCGCTGTGCGCCTACTAAAACTTTTTTTTAACAATAAAGCACGCTACAAAGGGCTGCCATTTTCCCACTTCACCACAGCTAATAAGCTCCAACACTAAAACAGCAAAAAAGGACTGTACTAAATGTAACTACAGTGCACAAGGGTTAACAAAACCCCAGTAACCAGAATTAGAGGCAAACCTGACATGAGCAGCTGTAGCATGGCAATACTTCCTATCCTTTTCCTACACTTCTATTCAGCAATTTGTACATTTGATGAGGTTGTGTAACACTTTGCCTAGCGCCTGCAAACGTCTCTCCTTGCACTAAGTTCACTGTACTGTCTCTAAACACCCCTATTGAACTATGTTCTGCTTCAATACTTCACTCCCTATCCTTTCCCTACATTTCTATTCAGCAATTTGTGCTTTTGATGAGATTTTATGACACTTTCCCTAGCGCCTGAAAACGTCTCTCCCTGCACTAAGTTCACTGTAGAATGACAGAATCCAAAATGGCTGGTGGTATTTATTGGGCTGTGACATCACAGGGCTGGCTGGCTGCTGATTGGCTGCACGCATGGCATTGTGAGTGATCCCTCCCTCCCTAATGTTCCTTTCTCCATGTCCAAACACGTGCAGCCGCCATATTAGTGGAAAAAAAAGACTTGTCATCACGAATCGTCAGGAAATTCGAAAATTGGTGCAAATCGAATAATTCCTGAAATTCGGATCTAATTCCACTTTGTCCGATTCGATCATCTCTAGTCCTAACCCATAACATGTTTGAACACTATCATAAGAGTTTTATGACTTGCATGACATCTAAAGGTATTAGAAATTATAATTTTTTTGTAACTGTGTCCAGTCTTTTTACTACTAGACAAAGTCTGAACTTTATATCCTATTGTTTGCAATGTCAAGTAATGTAATGACAGCTGGCAAATATTAATACTAGTGCTTTACTTGCCTTTACTTTAATTCTAATCTGACAAAATTATTGAAGTCACTACTCATTATTAGCTATGTATAATGCAGCCATGCTGAGGAAGTTCACAGAACTGAACAATGATTGATAAACAGGAACAAAATTAATGCATGTGGGATGAAAGGAACAATGTTTCCACAAATTTTATCAATTCTCACACAGCATGATACTAACCGCAACTAATGGAGACAATGATTAAACTTCATTACCTGATATAGAGATTAGTGTTCATGAAAGGTGTTCTGCATCCAGTTATATAATTCACTGATTTACACTAACTACAAATCTAATGATTTTTTTGTTAGCTGCCAAGAATCAATATACAATTGAAACACGGGTCTCTAGTTCAACACGTCTGAGATACATGCTTGTATAAAGTGTAGAAAATTTTTCATAAGAGTAATCCATTTTTTAGGAAGACGTAAATATAGAAATCTATCAAATTAAAGGGGTTTTCCAGGAAAAATATGAATGGGTTATGCTTAGAATAGTTCAATAGGTTGAAGCTGTGACTTTTCTAACCTATGTAACTATGTATAAGGATATGTTCACATCTCTTGTAACCTGATCCAGTAGGCTGCTCTGGCAGAGATCAGGTTACTGGAGGTCTGAATAACAGAGGTATTCAGACAATTACCCATGTAATAGCAGCGGTCTCCTCCTCTAATGAGCAGGCGATTTACAGGAATGAATGTTTCTCTCCCGACAATCATCTGCTCTATCTGCCCATGTAATAGGCCCCTTACACAGCCCAAATTAGAACCTATTGTTCAGGCACATTGTAAGGGATGGGTGCATAAAAATAACTTAGGGTAGCTAGCCATTGACTGAGGAAGATGAGAGTGCACAAGCTCACCCTTTAAGAGCTGAAGGAAGCTTGCATGTGGATTTGCCACAGCCTGGGGCAACATGTGAAAAAAAACTACTCCATCAAGTTGAGGAGATGGAACGAGCTGCTGTGGTTTCTGTTGTTTGTGGAAGCGGAGAGGGTAGCAGGAGGTGAGTGAATCTGTGAGGAGGTAGAGAGGGGCTTCTCTTTCAGACACTCTGGCAGCAGCTGGCAGCAGCTTCTGCTGCTAAAATTTGCGGCAAGCTGCGTACACAGTGTTTCCTGGTAATAATGTAATTTGGCCTCCTTTTCAAAGATAGGAATATATTTCCCCAAGGGTCTAAATGCAAGGCTATCCAGTAATAATCAGACTGCTTGATGCACCTGTGAGTGTGTAAGAAAGCAAGCATACAGCATGCCATTCTGGGCAGCATGCTCGAGGAGCCTGTTCTTTCTGGCTCCACCCCCTACTGAGACAATTGGGTGCTGTGGTCGGTTTCACTATCATAATCATTGTTATCCTCCACTTCCTCTGAATCCTCCAGAGTCATCTCCTCATCCTCCTCCTTCATGGGAGTTTCTTCTTGTTGGTTCCCAACAGCAATGGTGCAGACTGCAAGATGTGTTAGCTGTTCTTCATCTGCCATCATCCCTTGCTGCATGAGAGCATGCATGAGCTTGTTCATGCCGCAGTCCCTAATGACAATTTTTTTGGCCTCTTCAAATTGCTACAGCACCACTTCCTCACCTCGAAACAACACATGCTCCCTGCTAAAGTGGTCTGATGCATGACAAAATCATTTGCAGCTGCTCATACAGATGCTTTAGCATGTGAAATGTTGAATTCCAGCAAGTTGGAACAATGCAACATAAGGGTTGCAATGGCAGACCGTTCTGTCAAGTCACTGCAAGTTCAGTAGAGCATTGCTTGCCACATAACAATGAAATCTGAGAACAGACACCTAGACATTTCTAATATCTTGCATAAGCCAGTGGATGTGGCATGGCTGCCACAAGGGATACTGAAACTCCTGTTGTGGTAGCTGGCAGCCAACTCTGTTTGCCCACGGTATAGGGTGATGACACTTCATGTGCTTAATTTGAGCTGTGTTGCTTACGTTTATGTTTGGCTGCTCACGGCTTATTTTACTCTTGCATCTTACATGCAGATGAGAAATACTTGCACAGAGGTAGAAGCAGCTGAACTTGACTTAGTGCTGGCACATTTTGGGCCTGATACACCCGCAATATCAACGGCATCACCAGTTCCCAAAGCAGATATTGCCCTAGCAGTTCTTTGGGAGATTCTGGCTGTATGTCTCTGCTCTTTATTGAAGCTGATGCATCAGCACTCATCATCAGATGTTACCTCCTCTTCAGCACCCCTGATCCAGTTCCCAGGTACTGTCCAACCTACATACAATCATTAGTGTTGAGCAAAGCAAAGCATTTGAAGCGGAATTAATTCCGAAGTTTAGGAAAACTTTGATTCTAAGCGAATTTGAATTTTGTCTCACTTTGTGGTAACAAATCAGGTTTTCCTAAAATGGCAGCTACATGTTTTACAAACTGAAACTAAGTGTAGAGGGGACAAGCCTGGGAATGTAAGATCATCCATAATGCCGTGCAGCCAGCCAATCCACAGAGAGACATTCCCTTTGATGTCACAGTCCTATAAAACCCTCATCCCGTCTCCGCCATTGTCCTGTGAGCTAACCTAGGGAGAGACGTGGCAAGCACTAATGTGCTAGGGATAGTGCTGCTGAAAACAAGGGAGAGTGCAGGGAGACTGCAGGGAGACTTATTCTGTAACATTTTTATTTATTTATTCCTACATTTACTACCTTTACTATTACTATTCCTACATCAGCCGTAAACTATGATATATAATTCAACACCAATAAGATGGAAGCCTTTATTATTCCACTGCCAGCATGCCAACCAATACCATCCAGTCAGAACGCCTTATGGGTGGAATAATAAAGGCTTCCATCTTATTGGTGTTGAATTATATATCATAGTTAGATGCAGAGAGAGGAGGATCTGGATGTTCCTGACAACCTATTTTCATTGATATTAGATGATGTGGAAAAGGAGGAAAAGCAGATGGCAGAAGAAGAGCTCCCGCTTTTAGGGCAGGAGAGCGCTGGATTTGGTGGATATGCCAGAGCAGATTAATATTCAGTGTTTACTATCAAATAACCTACAGCATGGCCGCTCGATGTGGTCGTACCCTAAGGAGGAGTGGCCTGGGTATACATGATTTATTAAGATTCATGACAAATTAAGGCTACTTTCACACTTGTGTTGTTAATTCCAGAATTGAGATCCAGTAGAGGATTTCAATACTGGAATTAAACTGATCCATTTTGATTTTGCACATCAGGATGTATCTGTTCCATTAGAATGTGGTTGTGTAAACTGAAAATGGAAAAAAAAAAACGGAAAACGGAAAAAACCCATTGAAAAACAATGGGTGACATATTTTCCAGTGCCAGATCTGTTTTTTTTTTTTTTTTTTTTTGTTTGTTTTTTTCATTTTTATTACTGGACACAAAACCGCAGCTTGCAGCAGTTTTTTATCCTGTCACAAAACGGAATGCTGCTAGAATGGAAGACATCCTGATTCATCCTGAATGGATCTATTTACATTCAGAATGGATGAATACTAACGTAGGACTTTACCGGATCTCAATACCAAGACAACAACGCAAGTGTGAAAGTAGCCTAATTCAGAATTAATTAAATTTCTTGGTGAACTTCAGCGAAGTTGTCAAATCAAATTTTTAAATTTCATTCATCTCTTACAATCATCATCAGATTCTTCCCCCCACTGCCACTTTTATCAGACTATGATATATCATGGTGGGCTCCTTGTCCCCTTTCCCAATTCCAGGTTCTGTATTTGCCCCGATTTCCATTGTCACTACCCCTACTTCCAATACTGTGACAACACTGAAAGGCTTCACTGGTGCTGCAAGGAGGAGGAGCAGGTGGAAATCTGTGAACCCTTGCTGTAAGGCAAGGAGTCAGACTCAAGCATGACCTCCATGTCAACCTGGTGTGACTGAGAGGAATAGTGAGTCATTCAATCCACAATCTCATCCTCTTTCTCCTGAATGGCAATGTTATACCTTTCCGACACCAGGAAGAATTGTGGCCTACTACTACCACGACTACTTCTACTACTACTACTACTACTACTACTGCTTCTAGCTGAAGAACAAGTAATGCTACCACACACATTCTGGCTCTGGGAAGACAAAGTCTGGCCCTGGGTCTTTCATTTTGAGCCCTTCATATTTCAGATATTTTGCCTAAAGTACATAGTCACACAATGTATGGAATGGTTTGCAAGTATGTTTTCTGGAACTCAAAGGGAACCTGTCACATTGAACCTGGTGTTTTAACAGCAGGATCTAGAGCAGAAGGAGCTGAGCAAGCAAATTGACATATAGTTTATGGAAAAGGATTCAGTATAGCTTGTAATTTATTCATTATGCACAGTACCCTGTGCATTTGTAAAACACGGGTTGTAAATTTCTATTGCTATTTTTGAACCCCAAGCCAACTGTTGAACTGTTTGGAGATAACCTGTTCCAGATTTCAGACTACTATTTCAGGTGTTTTTATTTAGAGATTTAAACAGTTCCCTGTACACTTGTTTTGCTATTTTAAACTCTACACCAACACTTGAACTGTCTGGAGATGCCCTGTCACAGGTTTTGAACTACTATTTCAGGTGCTATCTCTCAGAGTTTTAAATGGTACTCCCTGGATTGTAAAACATGTGGTGCACACTTGTATTGCAATTAACTTGTATTGCTCCCCACACCAGCATCTGAACTGTGCAGGGACTGTGCTTTGATTTATCTTTATGGTGTAATTTATGTTCCATTTCACCAGTAGAAAAATAGCATTACTGTTTTTGCAACGATGCAACATGTATAAAAAAAATCCAGATGCACTGAAAAAAAAAATAAACGCTCAGTCACCGATATCATTGTTCCTGTTAAATGCTTCTGCTACAATGCAACACATATTTGTATATACAAAGCAGACAGCACTCCAATTGTTTAGTTATTGTTTAGTTGAGTTTTTATTTTCATTTTCAGCCGTGCATTTATGCACAAGACATGGCAACGTTTCGGGCCTATATTGCCCTTCCTCAGGCTGTTGTGCATATGAAATAATAACAAAAAAGTGAAAATTACATCAAAAGGTGAAAAACAATATTTTACAAATACACAAAACATGTACTGCAAGATTGCAGTATATGCTGCTGGCATTATTTCAGTTGGCCGTTTGGCTAATTATAGTCATATACGTACATAAGTAGCATCAATTATAAAGCTACCAAATAGTTGTTTTCAAATTCCATATGGCAATGGGGGATACTTGAAAATCATCATGGAAAAAATTAACATGGAAAAATTAAACATAGGAGGCTGGTGTTGGTAGATGGAGATGCACCACGGCCAGCGTAGAGTCCCAGTTTAACTCCTTCGCGCCCAGCGCCGTACATGTACGGCGCTGGGGCGATGCGGGCACATGGCGCCCGCTCGCGGGTGCGGCGGGCGTCATGGCCGGCAAGTCTCTGCTGTTTCTAACAGCAGAGACTTGCCGCTACTTACCGCCATCGGCGGCGTCTTCCTGGTTGATTAGATGCCGTGATCACACGTGATCACGGCATCTAGTTGCGTTTCAACCCGGAAGCATTCGCTTCCGGGTGGTGTACAGACACCCTGTGTGGCCAATCGGGGTGTCTGTACACCATATGAAAACTGTAATCCTCGCTGGTGAGGATTACAGTTTTCAAAGTGCAATTCTTATTCTGGCCACTAGATGGCAGGCCAGGATAAGAAATGAGCAACTCATGGATTTCTGAGTCTATAAAATCCATAATTGCTCATAAAGAAAAAAAAAAAAGCCACAATATATAAGCCCATATTTGAGCTTTCTAATAGTAAAAAAAAAATTAAAAAAATGTTAAAAAATGTATAAAAAATAAAAAAGATGTAAAAGTTCAAATCACCCCCCTTTCCGTATAAGTAAAAAATAAATAACTAAATAACAATAAATATAGACATCATGGGTATCACCGTGACCGAAAACGCCCATACTTTTAAAATATAAAAAAAAATTCCAATACGGCGAATTGTGTGGCGGAAAAAAGCGTCCAAATGGCGATTTGCCGTTTTTTGTCGCTTTTTTTTTCTAAAAAAAATTAAATAAAAAGTGATCAAAAAGTCATACACACCCCAGAATGGTATCAATAAAAACTTCAGATCGTCCCGCAAAAAATGAGCCCCCATACAGCTCTGTACACATAAATACCAAAAAGTTATAGGGGTCAAGATTTGACAAGGAAAAAAAAAAAAAAAAAAAAGGGCAACTTTCTAATTATTTTATCACTATGAAAACGCAGGAAAAACTATACATATTAGGTATTGCCGGATTCGTACTGACCAGTAGAATGAAAGTAATGGATCAGTTTTAATGCACATCGAACGCTGTAAATAAGAAACCCGTAGAACTGTAGCGGAATAGCGTTTTCTTTGCAATTTCACCCGGTTTGGAATTTTTTTCCCACTTCCCACTACACCGTATGCAATATTAAATGGTGGCGTTGGAAAGTACAACTTGTCCCGTAAAAAACAAGCCCTCATACAGCTATGTGAACAGAAAAATAAAAGAGTTATGGCTGTTTGAAGGCAGGGAGCGCAAAACGAAAATGCAGAACCGAAAAAAGCTCTGGGGGTGAAGGGGTTAAATGAGAGGCTGAAAATTCACATTTCTACAATAGGGCATAAAATATCAATGTGAGAACAAAGAATCCACATATGGTTTGGTCTATGGGTCCACAAATGGGAATATACATGACAACAGATAGCAAATATCTTACTAGTTCACCGGATGGCAGGAATACCACTGCATTAACATCAGGTAACAGGAAAGGGTGTAAGAAACAAGAAGATGGGAGTTTGTAAATAATTAGCTTACCCAATAAGTGTGTGGAGGCAGCATGGAAATCGGCCGTGGTGTCAGGGGGCTAGTGTTGGAGTATAAGTAGGCCGCTAACACTCACGTGCCGCACGCCAGAAATGTAGCCGCGTGCCGGAAATATCGGGAAAAGGGCGGGCCGGGCTGTGTAGGCTGGGTACCGAGGGTGCCGTCTGAGTTAGTCCTATGGCCGGAAATAACGCGAGACTACATGTCGGCTTGTGCTATGAACCTCAGCAGCAATGGCGCATGCGCACTAGGGAGTGGTCCCGCGGGCGCCATGTTTACTATGGGCAGTTAGCCCAAAACCTATTACAGTGGTATCAATAGCAAGAATGGTGCCTAGAATCAGTTTCATGGTATGCTATAATCTGAATAGATACTGAAAGGGGGATATCTATATATACAGAGGAATGGTAAAGGATGTTGGCAATTTGTGTAAAAAAGAATGCCAAACAAGGGTAATTAACCCTTGCCTGGTTGGGGATGACAATGGTCAGTGGTTGGTATCACTTAGTTGTCTGGACGTGATGAACAATGCAACACATATAGCATGGATAGATATGATGCACTGAATACAAATATATATGTTAATTGCTCAGCAGTCAGCACTGCAACATAATGTTAATTGTTCTGTGAAAAAAGCTGGCAATAAGCCTAGAGTAACTTCAGGTTTGGGAAAAAACAACAACTGTCTTTCTGTTCAAATGAGAAAAAAAATGTTCTTGCAGGTGGCTGTTTTTGAGGTTCTGCAGCAGCTGCAACTGTATTATAAGGCAGCAACCATTGCTTGAATGTACTACCTGTAGTATGAACATCCAGTCTCAATTCCCTGGCTGAGAGTTTTCCCTGACTCTCCCTATTCTACTGTACACAGTTATTCTTCTTTTTAGTATTTCCCTTCACTGTCCCTGACATTAGAATTGCTGCTTGATTGTTGTTGTATACTGTCCCTAAGATAATTTTCTGCCAGATGCTGCTACACCCATCCAGTCTCATTCACAGCCCACAGAATGACTTTCTAGTTGTTCTGCAAGGGCACCTTCCCACCTAATACCCCACTGATTGGCTCATCCAGACTGTCTGTCAGCCTGTGAGCCAATCAGGGCATGCCCTTCCCCCCACTTCCTCTAAGAATCATTTGAGCATACTTTTTGTTCTTCCCTCATGGTTTTTCCCACCAACACATTAAGTAAAATGGCATTGAGCACCGTTTTACTGGATTCATCTGAAGCAAACCTGAAAAGCTTTGGATTATCTTGTGGACTATTTTGGGAAAATTCATAACAAACCCGGTTCATTACAAATTGATTTGCTCATCCTTAGCCTGAATACTTATGTCAGTGCCAAATATTAGTTTTTCCTTATATTAATACATTAGCAAAGATTTTGAACATTCTGTTTTCACTTTCTCATTATGGGCTATTTAGTGCATATTGATGGGGGAAAATGCAAGGCTCAACACAATGGGAAAAGGTCTGAAGACTGTCCAAATTCATTGTATCAAGGTCATTTTGCACCAGTCTCTGCTTCAGAATTAAGGTAAATAGGTAGGAAGGTCTAGACTGATGAATTCACTTATTGTGGAGCAGAGAACAAAAAGTATGCTAGGACTGAGAGTTTGCTAGGACTGAGAGATTTGTGGTTTCAAAATAATCTGTCACCATGATCAACCCTATAAAATCTGCCTAAATCTAGGCAAAAGTGGTGTTTCTATTCTTCCTTCACCATTTACTGAAAAAGAGAAAGTGGTGGGGAGAAGTGTTATGGATGGGGCTATTGATTCTGGCACATTCACTATCATTTACACCAGTTTACTGGAGTACATAATGACTGAAATCTACAACAGTTATGAGCTGGAGAAGATTTCAATCTAGGTGCATGGACTGCGGGAGGATGTACTGTACCTCTGTAAAAGGGGGTATCTGCAATTGGTTCATACTATGATGATGCCTTGTCATAAAAAAAACATATCAAAGACTGGTGTAAAACGCTGTTGTTTGATAAATTATTCCCGATGTTCTAGTAAAAATGAGTCTTTAAAAAAGTACCATCACTTATAAATTGCCACTTTCTAATATTTTATCCAAGGTGTCACATATCAGTTGTATTGATAAGGGAGTGTGTATGTGTGTGTGGAGGGGGTTCAATGGGTGCTGAAACCTCACAAGTGAAGTGTTTAAAATTAATTGAATGAGTTCTGTGTCCCATCAATTTTGATCTGCCAGTTTTGACCGTTGTTAGATACCCAAGCAGAAAGGTGTAGAGGTGTGTGGCATATAGTCCACTTCTATAAGGATAAGCAAAAAAGTTGATCGGAGCTCAGTCCTCAATCAAACACTTCTTCTTCTGAGGTCTTTTAAACTAACAGTGCACCTTAAAGTGTAACCGTCATTTTTTTATTTTATTTGTTAGTTTATTAGAGCTAGGCATGTATACCTGAGGTACTCTGTCAATGATTGTCAAAAGATCTGTAATTACCTTAGAATAACAAGTTTCATTTATGTCCCTTATCCTTTTCAATTGGTCCCTTAAAACAGCATTGCTAGGGCTTTTTGGTCTTCCTTTTAGTGTAAACAGAAGACAGAGGGGCAGTCCTTTGCACTGCATGCTTGCATTAGGCTTCAGAGTGAGGAGGTGTGCCTCAGCAATCCAATCTGATTGGCTGGCAGGAAGCTGCTGAATAAAGCAAGTGTGTGTATGTGTGTGTAAAGTGAGGGAAAGCAGTTTTAGACTCAGAGAACCAGAAGATCCTCATAATGTAAGGTTAAAAACAGACGTAACTAAAGAAAAAACTCAAGGAGAACAGTGGTATGTGAAGAAACTAAAGATTGCTGTATGCATAATGCTGCAGCAATAACATATGCTAAAAAATATTTTTTGACAAAAACATGATGGTTACACTTTAAGTATCCTGGAAGCAAAGCAAAGAAGGGCAATAACTAATATGGCACCACTAGTAAAGTAGACACCTACTTAATACACAACTGGTATTATGCAGTATGCTAAAAAAAACTATATTCAAGCATAATAGTAAGGTGTAAACACACATAAACTAATACAATCAAAGAGAGAACTGAGATAGAAGCTTTGTACAACCACATTTTTATCAGCGAATATATATACTAATGCAGTAGTCTATCACAGTCTGTATTTCACACCTTTTGGATTTAAACACCACTTTACTACTCAAAAAAACAAATTGTACTATTATGGGCTATAATATGATTCAGTTTTTCCTTTCCCCTCTTCTTAAAATGATTTATTTTTATTTTCTTCTCCATAAAATCAGTTTATATTTACTTAAGGGGTTGGTAACTTTACAACTTTCAACGCTCAAAGCATAACGCCAGCCTCAATAATAAATTGTTTTGTATTTTTTCCCTTGGCTTTGTGGCATTTTTTTTTTACCCTCAAGCTTTTTTTGCAGCCCTTAAGGCAGAACTGATTAAGAGACTACATTTGAGAAACACCAAATAGTTGGGGAAATGCTGTTTATGTAGAAAAAAAAAGTTTATGACTTTTTATTCCATTAGTTAAAATTCAGTAAAGCTTCACAATGCATCCGTTGTAAAATAAAGAAACGGGTAATGTCTATTTATGTACATGAATATATAAACAATGTATACTTATAAATATAGAAGCCTAATTAACTATTAACCACTCATCACCATGTGCTGTAAATGTAAAAGGACTGGTAGCCATTAATGCCCCTCACTGCACATTTATGCTACTGTGATTGTGTGGGCTCTTATTTTATGCTTGCACAACCACCAATGTAAAGTGTGCTTGCCCACAGAGATCACAAGGGAGGGGTATTTCCAATGATGGCAAATGCCATGGTGACTCATCCCTTTATTCCAACCGGTGGAATCCGAGGACTTCAGAAATTTTATATGGCTAGCTCAAACAAAGAAGACAATCTTAATGATCCACTTACACAATAGCATGTGTAGCAATAGAAGTTGCTAGAATAATGTATCAAGCATTAACCATTGCTTCCTCCATTTATTTATTTTGGAGATGACATTACTTTGATGTGGCTAAATGAGGACATGTTGCTTCTGGAGAAACAAATCAAGTGGCTTTGCATAAGAGGGGCTGTAAAAGGTGGCTTATCTTTTTATCTACTAAGAGGGGTGGGGCATAAGGAAGAGATAATATTGTACTTTAGGAACACCGTAATTGCACCGACTAATTAATATCTACTACTAGAAGACATGCAAGCAGTCAACAAGAAGATAAAGAGGAGGACATATTAGAGAGTTCAATTGTCCTCTTGCACAGTCAGACATGAAGTTGGATGCTAACCTGCTAGTAGGATGAGAAATGCATCCAAGATTGGGTTGACTACGAGTAGAGATGAACAAATCTTCAAAAATTCGCTTCGGCGAATAATCAACAAATTTATAACAAGATTTGTTCTTAATACGAATTTATTCGGTCGAAGTTGCGTTAAAAATAATTGTTGTTCTGCGAACATTCCTGCACAAATTACGAACATACAGTCTAACCATTGTTAAAAGTACGCTACTGAACTGAACGTAAGCATTAACGTACAAAGTGCGTACGAATCCTTAGCGTACTATTGTCTTGCGATTGCATCATACGCACGAGGCTAGGCCGCAGCGTACAGTCCTCAGAGGCAGTCCATATAATCTAGAAAAGTAAGGTGCTAGCTATCCGGCTAAGTGCATAATTTACCAAAAACTGCAAAGACATAATTATGCAAACATTTTAGTGCAATCAATTTCACATTTGCAAGCATAATAGGCTCAGATATACGTTTGAGTTTCTTTTCTTGGCTGCTTGGCATAAAACACTTTGAACACATAGTCCAAAATTCAATTGTAATTCACGTGAGGTAATTTTGTAATCCACATGGATAATATAAAATAGTAGCAAATAGAGAACCCTTTTTGCAAAGGGGGCTCCCAAATAATCTGAGAAGGGGAGAAAAAGGAAAATAGGCGCGCTTAGGAGCAACTGGGAATTTTCTGCAGAATGGGGGGAGTCCTGACAAGCCATGGACATTTGGATGAGAGTACAACAGGGGGCAAAAAAACAAGATAAATTAAAAACTTGCCAACTAGCTCTCACCCGTCAGGTGCAGTCCATGTTGTGGCTCCCATAGGTCCAGACCATGAGGTGTCCTTTAAGTCAGCCAGACAGAGATAGCCAATTGTAGAAGGGTTCCTCAGATGAGGGAGCTGAAGTCCTCCTCACTGCTACTGCTGACATACGACATAAGAGGACACTCCTGCCTCCTGTAGGCCAGGCTGGCTGCCATTGTTGAGCTCCACTGCCCACTGCTGGTTGAATTGGGACTTGACCGGGTGGTCACACTGGTGAGCGCTGCTGCCACTTGAGCCTTCACTTTTCCGGATCCTCCTGCCAGGACAGAAGAGGTAAGGATTTATGACTGCAGCGGTTCAGGCAAAGCTGCACTCAAAGAAGAACCGCCAGCTCCCCGGGCTGCTGCTGATGCCATTTTCCACGGTAGCTGGTACTGGATCACCTTGGGCTGGAAAGTGAAGGATGAGGTAGTCAGCTGACCCAGGTGAAAGGACTGTGGTTGTGGTGGCACTGGCAAGCCAGGAATCAGAGGCTCTGGCTATGGTTTCTCTCTGAAATGGAGGATGCCATCTGCTGTCTCTTGTAGGCAGCACATGCGTCCTGCGACTGCTGGATCCTCCGGCCAGGTCTTGGCTGGCGATACAGGGACCAGAGGCTTGGTCAGTAACATTATCCAGGTAGCTAAGGGGCCTTTCAGGAATGCCATGGGGGTATATATTCGACCTGATCCCCCACGTATAGGCTGTGACGGCCTTGGGGCAGGTAAGGCCATTTAACAGACCTGCGGCACATGAAGTACTCCTCCCCGTCCTCGTCATCTGCAAGGAAGCCACTGCCTCTCTCCACCAAAAACCAGATGACAGTTCCTTTGCGCCGTTCTCGTAGCGTAGGGTCTCCCGGCGTCGGATGGTATAGCACTTGGATGACCCAATCCTCCAACGCTTTCTTATAGTCCCATAGGGTCTGGGTGTGGGCTGTCACGGATGTAGGCACGATGGAATTCAGCAGCATGGGAGGTGTTCTCCTCCTGGGAGGTGGAGTGGACGCTCCAGCCGCCTCCACCGCACCAGCCGACATGGTGGACACCTCCGGTGCCTGTGCGATTCTCGGGGTCACTTGTGCCACTCTGATCTTTTCGGGCCTCTCCGGTGGTTCGGGTTCGGTACCCCAAACCATCTCCCCTCACTGTCTTGTTGTTCACTGCTGGCTTGAACTGGAGAGGATGGCAGAGTTATGAGGGAGGAGTCTTCACTCCCTATACTTGCAATAAATAGCTCCCGGTGGGCCAGGCTGTTTTTTCCCGCTTCTGAGGGGGGAGTATCTTCACTCTCCTGCTCTTGAGTGGGCGTATCATCATTTTCACGCTTCTGGGGGCAAGAAGAATGCGTACGTTGCGTTAGCGTACAAAATTTTAATAACATTTAATATTCGTACGAAGCGAATCTGAAGAAATCCGGATTCGCTTCAGAGTAGGAAATAAGGAGGATTCATAACGAATATACAAAGCGGTGAATAGATTCATTCTCCACAAATAACTAGTGAAAGTATTATGTTTCTATAAGCCTGACACACAATAAGGATTTCTCAGAGGATTAGGTCTCTGTTTCTCCCTAATGCAGCTTTCATCTACAATAAAACTAAGAAAAACTTTGATGCGTGAACAGAACCAGTAGGATATTTTAGCCCCCTCGCTATTTTATACTTGTAGTTTATTTTATTTTTCAGTGCTGTAGTCTTTTACGTGCTCTGATTTTGTATTTCTCATATATTCTCCCCTTTGCTATGTGCAATAAATGTAATTGGCTGTTTGATGTCAGAACTAGGGATGAGCGAACCGAACCGTAACGAACCAGATTCGTTACGAACTTTCCCAAAAGTTCGGTTCATCACCGAACCGAATTTTGAGAAAGTTCGTAACGAATCTGGTTAAAATAACGGTGACGCAAAATATACGCATATTTATTGAGAATGTACGATAATGCGTACGCTAATGCATATGAATTCATAAAATGTGTACACATTAGCGAACATTCTCAACTATGCGCATATTTAGGGTATGGAATATGCCATATTCCATACCCTAAATATACGCATATTTGAGAATGTTCACTAATGTGTACACGCATTAGCGTACGCATTAGTGTACATTCTCAAATATGAGTATATTTTGCATCGCCGTTATTTTGAGCGAACCGAACCGTAACGAACCCCATTCATAACGAATCTGGTAAAAAAAAAATGGCGACGCAAAACTGTACTTTTTTCACAGACTAGACCAGGATACAAGGGATTATTACTCCTATAATCCCTTGTATCCTGGTTTTCTGTGAAAAACAAGATGTGTGACGTCACCCCCACAGCCCCGGAAGTGCCTGAGCGCGCCGACATTTTGTCAGTGCCGTGTCATGGTTTTTACGCTCTTGAAGGGATGGTTTCTTTGCTTCAGCATGAAGAAGCTGCGCCACTAGTGAGAAAATGGCGTTGTTAACTCTTCTGGTGCCGGCGCGCAGCGTTTTGCTCCGTCTGCACCGCAGCAACTGTGTCAAAGTCATTTTTCAGTAGACATCTGTCAGGTTTTCTGACTAATTCTTTGGCCTTGTAGATAAAAGGCTATTAGTTTAAAGTCTGTTTTAGGGATGGTTGAGCTGTGGCCTTAACGGTACAGGCACTTCAGACTCATCCTGTTCGTGACGCTAATGCGTACATATTCAGTTAAGTAGCGTACCTTTGACAACGCTACACTGTATGTTTATTACTTGAGTAGGAATGTTCGCAAACTCAGTGTATGCGTATGCTAATGCGTACATATTCAGTTAAGTAGCGTACAATTGACAACGCTACACTGTATGTTCGTTACTTGAGTAGGAATGTTCGCAGACGCAGTGTATGAGTATGCTAATGCGTACATATTCAGTTAAGTAGCGCAGCTTTGACAACATTACACTGTATGTTCGTTATTTGTGCGGGAATGTTCGTATTAGCGTACGCATTAGTGTAAATTCTCAAATATGCATATATTTTGCGTCGCCATTGTTGAAGTCACTTGGATTTTTTCCACTTTTTTCATTGTAATAGCAACTGCAAGTAAAAAAAAAATAAACCCTATCTGACTCCCATTATTGTAGAAGCAATTAATCAGCCGTTATAGCAAGGTTCGTTTTAGGTTCGGTTCGTACGAATCCGAAATTAGAGAAAGTTCGCCGAATCGAAGCGAACTGAACTTTTCAAAAGTTCGCTCATCCCTAGTCAGGACATTGCCTAAATATTCAGGATGTTTACAGTTGGAAATTTGCTAACAGCTAATGACCACTAATTTAGCTGTAGTTACCATCTAGAACCTTATAATTGATAGGTGAATCAGGAATAAAGCAGTCACAAAACTAATGCAATTGAGCATTATCACCCAAAGCCCAACCCCCCCCATGCCAGTTTTCAGGTGTAAAAAAGTAGCAAGCTTTATATTTGCAACTTTTTAAACACCACTGTGACAAAACTTTGCCGCATGTGGCTTTTCTATGCTGCCCTCAACTTTATGAAAAGTGTCCATGGTGAAGGTGGGGTGGAAACGGCGCCAGTGGGCCCGGCACATTTCACTTTATTCATGTCATTTTTCTGGTGTGAATAAAGACAGAAATCTATGAAAGCTAGGAGGCTGCTGTAGATTCCAGTTTGGAACATGGCCTGTTGGAGAATGCTCCAAATCTGTGACAAGGTTGATGGTATTGCTAGGTCATAGTATGTCATGGTTATTTAGTGCTGGAGTAGGAAAATAGTGCAGACCCTAACCTCCAACCCAACCATGCCACTGTCCCTACTATCTACTTGGACAAAGTGCTGTAAATGGCAGTCCCTTTCCTGCTAAGTGCATAGGGAACACAGTCAGACAGGCACAACAGAAATAAAAAGTGCAGTCAGAGATCAAGCCAAAGTCCTAGCCAGAGAGAGAAGTCAGAATCAAAGTCACAAGACAAACCCAGAGTTAGTATCATACCAAGTCAATACTAGGAGGTTACGTCAGAGGTAGATTATACAGAATAGAAATAGCGAGGTCAAAAATGCTAGCAAGGGTCCAAAATCCAGGAATTTGAGTCAGGATCAAGGTGATGGATTTAGGAGTACAAATCATAGGCGACTGTGGCCTGCAGTTAAACTATTTAAATAGGCTGCCTGGGAGGCTGACAAATGTTCCGATTGGCTTGACATCACAGCTGACCTGGCCGTGATGTCAGCATACACAGAAGTGATTGGCCCTGTGTCCCTGCATGCTGCTAGGCCGGACCACCCTACCACCAAGAATCCTTGTGGGAGTTCAGGCATTTAAATACATACATGGACAAAATGGTTGGTATCCTTCTGTTAAAGAAAGAAAAACCCACAATGGTCTCTGAAATAACTTGAAACTGACAAGTTATTTGTGCAAGTTATTTAACAAGTAATAAACAAAAAATTACTGCAAATTAACTAATAAAAATCATTGCTTTTGAATTGTAGTTCAACAGAATAATTTATAAAACAAACTAATGAAAGTGGCATAGATGGTACCCTTAACTTAATATTTTGTTGCACAATCTTTTGAGGCAATCACTACAATCAAGCAATTTCTGTAACTTTTAATGAGATTTCAGCACCTGTTCACAGGTATTTTGACCCACACCTGTTGAGGAAACTGCTCCAGATGTTTGAAGGATGCCTTCTCCAGATTGTATGTTTCAGCTTCTTCCACAGATGTTCAATAGGATTTACATAAGGACTCATAGAAGGCCACTTCAGAATAGTCCAATATTTTGCTCTTAGCCATTCTTGGATTTTTTTTAGCTGTGTGTTTTGGGTCATTATCCTGTTGGTGGACCCAAGACCTGCAAATGAGACCAAGCTTTCTGATACCAGGCAGCACATTTCGCTCTAGAATGCCTTGATAATGTTAAGATTTCACTGTACCCTGCACAGTTTCAAGACACCCTGTGCCAGATGCAGCAAAGCAGCTCCAAAACACGATGGAGCCTCCTCTATGTTTCAAAGTAGATACAATGTCCTTTTCTTTGAATGCTTCATTTTTGCATCTGTGAACATAGAGCTGTTGTGACTTGCCAAAAAGATCCAGTTTTGTCTCATTTTTCAAAAGGGCAAAGCTTTTTGGGTCTTCAATATGCATTTTGGAAAATTCCAATCTCACTTTTTATGATTTGCTTTCAACAGTGGTTTCCTCCTGGGTTGTCTAATATTTAGTCCACTTTGGCTAAAACAGCAATGGATGATGCAATCTGACACTAATGTACCTTGACCTTGGAGTTCACCTTTAATCTCTTTGTAAGTTGTTCTGGGCTCTTTAGTTACAATTTTCCTCTTCTGGCCACCGTCCCATAGATATTAAACTTACGAATAATGAGTACAACTGTACTAAAGGGAACATCAAGCTGTTTGGAGATGGTCTTCTAGCATATACATTTAACATGTTTGTCTATAATTTTCTTTCTGATCTCCTGAGACAAGTCTCTCCTTTGCTTTCTTTGGTTCATGTTCAGTGAGGTACCCACCATGATACCAAAAAACACAGTGACTACTTTCCCCCCTACAAATAAGCAGACTGACTGATTACGAGTTTGAAGAAACATGTGATGCTAAGTACAGGGCACACCTTAATTTAATATGTCCCTATGGTCAAATTATGTTCAATCTTTTCTAGGGGCACTATCATTTTTGTCTATCCGAGTTTCATTAGTTTTTTTGTTGTTTTTGTTTATTCTTCTGTTGAACCACAATTTGAAGGCTGTTTTTCATTAGCTGCTTTTCAATGTTTTTATTTATTATTACTTTTAGTGTTATTACTTTTATTGGTAGTTTCACTCTAGTTTAGTGACCATTTTTGGTACAAGTACAAATAATTGTGTCCACTTTTGTTACAACACTATTGTCTTTGAACAATCAGTAACTTGCTTTAACTCCTTCCCGCCCAGCACCATACATGTACGGCGCAGCGGGACGTGACTTACCGCCCAGCGCTGTACATGTACGGCGCGCTGATTGGGCGGGTGCAGGAGCTGCGCCCGCCCGATCAGCGGCGGGGGTCCGGCAGTGCCCAGGTGCCGGACCCCTGGGGAATGCGCCAGCATCGGTGAAAACACCGATGCCGGCGCATTAACCCTTCATGTGCCGCGGTCAGCGCTGACCACGGCACATGAGGTGTGAGCATATTCAGGATGGCGAGCGGGGGAGCCATCAGGTCACCGCGCTGCTGTGATGGGGACCCGATGGCTTGGATGGCTGCCCGATGCCTTTCTTAGGCATCGTGGCTGCCATCCCTGCGAGCCTGTGCGATCCAGCCCCCTGGATCGCACAGGAAGCAGGCTGTAAGTGTATTACTGTGAGTAATACACTTACAGCCAATGCATTATAATACAACAGTATTGTCATGCATTGTGCAGGGGATCAGACTCCCAAAAGGTGAAAAAAAGGTGAAAAAAAAGTTAAAAAATAAAGTTAAAAAAATAATAAAAGTTTCAAGTAAAAAAAGAAAAACGCCGTTTTCCCCCCAATAAAGTAAAAAAAATTGTTGAAAAAAAAGAAAAAAAAAAGAAAAAGTAGGCATATTAGGTATCGCCGCGTCCGTATCGACTGGCTCTATAAAAATATCACATAATCCATCCCGCCAGGTGAACACAGTAAAAAATAAAAAATAAAAACTGTGCCAAAACAGCCATTTTTTGGCACCTTCCCCCACAAAAAGTGTAATACTACGTGATCAAAAAGGCGTATTTACCCCAAAATGATACTAATAAAATCGTCATCTCGTCCCGCAAAAAATGATACCCTAACTAAGACAATCGCCCAAAAATTAAAAAAAATATGGCTCTTAGAAAATGGCTACACCAAAAAAAGATTTTATTCTGTTGAAAAATAAATATATTGTGTAAAACTTTCCAAAAATAAAAATGTTAGACATATTGGGTATCGTCGCCTCCGTAACAACCTGCTCTATAAAAATATTACATGAGATGGCCCCCCAGGCTAATGCTGTAAAAAAATTGTTTAAAAAACTATGCCAAAATAGCCATTTTTTTCCCTCTTCCCTCACAAAAAGTGTTATAGCAGGCGATCAAAAAGGCGTATTTAACCCAAAATGGTACGAATCAAACCGTCATCTTGTCCCGCAAAAATGATACCCTACCTGAGACAATCGCCCGAAAAATAAAAAAAAATGGCTCTCTGAAAATGGCAACACAAAAAAAAAGATTTTATTCTGTTTAAAAGTAAATCTAATGTGTAAAACTTTCCAAAAATAAAAAAGTTAGACATATTTGGTATTGCCACGTCCGTAACAACCTGCTCTATAAAAATATCACATGATTTGCCCTCTCTGGTGAATGCTGTAAAAAAAAAAAAAAAAAACATGCCAAAACAGCTATTTTTTGTCACCTTGACTCACAAAAAGTGTAATACCAAGTGATCAAAAAGTCTTATGTACCCCAAAATGGTACCAATGAAAACATCAGCTCATCCCGCAAAAAATGAGCACCCACATAAGACAATAACTAAAAAAAATAAAAATCAGTGGCTCCCGCAAACCATTCCATCAAAATCTGTGTTGTAAAATCCATATGGCGCTCCTTCTGTTTTGAGTCCTGCCATGTGCCCCCACATCAGTTTGCCACCACATATGGGGTGTTGCCTTATTCAGGACAAAATGGGTAACAAATTATGGGGTGCTTTTCTCCTGTTACCCCTTATGAAAATACAACAAATTTGGGGCTAAAGCAACATTTTATTGGAAGAAATGAAATTTTTCATTTTCACAGCCAAGTGTTTCCAAATTCCGTAAAACACTTAGTGGGTCAAAGTGGCTAGTACCCCCCTTAATATATTCGTTGAATGGTGTAGTTTCCAAAATGGGGTCACTTTTTGAGGGTTTCCACTGTAGGGGTACATCAGGGTCTCTCAATTACAAAATGGTGCCTAAAAACTATTCTAGCAAAATCTGCCTCCAAAATCCATATGGCGCTCCTTTCCTTCTGACCACTGCCACAAACCTATAGAGATGTTTACCACCACATATGGAGTATTTCTGTAAACTGCAGAATCAGAGCAATGTATATTGAGGTTTAGTTTGCTGTTAACCCTTAATGTGTTGCAAGAAAAAAATTATTAACATGAATAATCTACCAAAAAAGTGAAATTTTGAAATTTCACCTCCATTTTCCTTTAATTCTTGTGGAACACCTCAAGGGTTAACAAGGTTTGTAACAGCAGTTTTTTATAATTTGAGGGGTGTAGTTTCTAAAATGGGGTCATTTATGGGTGGGTTTCATTATGTAAGCCCCTCAAAATCACTTTATATCTGAATTGGTGCTTAAAAAAATGGTTTTGGAAAATTTGGTGAAAATTTGAAATATTGGCTTCTAAACTTCTAAGCCCTCTAACGTCCTAAAAAAGTAAAATGACATTTATAAAATGATGCCAACATAAAGTAAACATATGGGGAATGTAAAATAATAACTATTTTTGGAGGTATTACTATGTATTTTGAAAGTAGAGAAATTGAAATTTGGAAATTTGGAAATTTTTCCAAATTTTTTGTAAATTTGGTATTTTTTTATAAA
Organism: Rhinella marina; assembly: GCA_900303285.1. Lineage (NCBI taxonomy): Eukaryota > Metazoa > Chordata > Amphibia > Anura > Bufonidae > Rhinella > Rhinella marina. The sequence continues at coordinate 8,419 of ONZH01004636.1, read as the reverse complement.
TAAAAATGAAATATTTTGCCAAAAATTTACTACTGTCGTGAAGCACAATATGTGACGAGAAAACAATCTCAGAATGGCCTGGATAAGTAAAAGCGTTGCAAAGTTATTACCACATAAAGTGACACATGTCAGATTTGCAAAAAATAGCCTGGGCAGAAAGGTGAAAACAGGCCCGGGGTTGAAGGGGTTAACTCAACTTTGTTTGTTTTTTTAATCAAACCTTGGTCTGGTCTTTTGCCTAGAACATCATAATTGTGTTGTATACATTTCTTCTAATTTTGTGAATATTTTTCACCATACATAATTTTCCATATTGACCTTCAAAAACTCTCCTTTGGAAAGTTTTCCTAAGAGAGAAATGTTAGTGTTTAATGTGACATGTACTGAAAAGGCTGAGAAGATACATCAATACAAAGTCTCTGTGGTCCTCACTAATAACCTAGAACATTCTGATGGGCATTCATTCAACAAGCTGGACATGCAATCCAAGTACCACTTGGATTTACACTTTACACACTAAACTCTTTTCATGATGCTTCTTATAAAGAATATAAGAATAAAACACAAAAGAGAAGAAAAACTTTAAAGGTTACCTCCAGGCTTCAAGAAACACGTTGGATTATGTGTTAAATGTTTCTGTGATAAGTTATAAATAAATTTACTTATGCAGCAAACGTTAAGATTCTGATGTCCTTAATTGCACTACAAGTTAGAAAAAAATGTCTTGACTAACTTAAAATAAATATATCAACCACATTTTAAATACAGCTCATAACACAATAATAATGATAACTTATGCAATCCCTAGCTCAGATAGCCATAACACATTTGGTGGACTTGTCTCCTTGCCTGGATGATTACAGTGGAAACTATTTTCTGCTCTATCTGCAACTGACTAGACAATTCTTTTAGTCTATGACAAGATATAATGACATGTGGGAACCAGTCGTATTCTCCCAGATACTTTCTCAAAACAACACTAGTGAGTGGTGGTTCTATGACAAAACATACAGTGCCTTGCGAAAGTATTCGGCCCCCTGGAACTTTTCAACCTTTTGCCACATTTCAGGTTTCAAACAAAAAGATATAACATTTTAAATTTTTGGTGAAGAATCAACAACAAGTGGGTCACAGTTGTGAAGTGAAACGAAATTTATTGGATCATTTAAACTTTTTTTGTAATAATAAAACTGAAAAGTTGAGCGTGCAAAATTATTCGGCCCATTTACTTTCAGTTCAGAAAACTCACTCCAGAAGTTCATTGAGGATCTCTGAATGATCCAATGTTGTCCTCAATGACTGATGAAGATAAATAGAATACATCTGTGTATAATCAAGTCTCCGTATAAATGCACCTGCTCTGTGATAGTCTCAGGGTTCTGTTTAAAGCACAGAGAGCATCATAAAGACCAAGGAACACACCAGGCAGGTCAGTGATACTATTGTGGAGAAGCTTAAAGTGGATTTGGATACCAAAAGATTTCTCAAGCTTTAAACATCCCAAGGAGCACTGTGCAAGCGATCATATTGAAATGGAAGGAGTATCAGACCACTGCAAATCTACCAAGACCCGGCTGTCCCTCTAAACTTTCATCTCAAACAAGGAGAAGACTGATCAGAGATGCAGCCAAGAGGCCCATGATCACTCTGGATGAACTGCAGAGATCTACAGCTGAGGTGGGAGAGTCTGTCCATAGGACAACAATCATTCGAACACTTCACAAATCTGGCCTTTATGGAAGAGCGGCAAGAAGAAAGCCATTTCTCAAAGATATCCATAAAACGTCTCGTTTACAGTTTGCCACAAGGCACCTGGGAGACACACCAAACATGTGGAAGAAGGTGCTCTGGTCAGATGAAACCAAAATCGAACTTTTTGGAAACAATGCAAAATGATACGTTTGGCGTAAAAGCAACACAGCTCATCACCCTGAACACACCATCCCCACTGTCAAACATGGTGGTGGCAGCATCATGGTTTGGGACTGCTTTTCATCAGCAGGGACAGGGAAGATGGTTAAAATTGATGGGAAGATGGATGGAGCCAAATACAGGACCATTCTGGATGAAAACCTGTTGGAGTCTGCAAAAGACCTGAGACTAGGAAGGAGATTTATCTTCCAACAAGACAATGATCCCAAACATAAAGCAAAATCTACATCAACAATAAACGTATCCAGGTCTTAGAATGGCCAAGTCAAAGTCCAGACCTTAATCCAATTGAGAATATGTGGAAAGAGCTGAAAACTGCTGTTCACAAATGCTCTTCATCCAACCTCAAAGAGCTCGAGCTGTTTTGCAAGCATGAATGGCCAAAGAATTTCAGTCTCTATATGTGCAAAACTTATAGAGATATACCCCAAGCGACTTGCAGCTGTAATCGCAGCAAAAGGTGGCACAACAAAGTATTAATGCAAGGGGGCCGAATAATTTTGCACGCCCCACTTTTCAGTTTTATTATTACAAAAAAAGTTTAAATGATCCAATAAATTTTGTTCCACTTCACAATTTTGACCCACTTCTTGTTGATTCTTCACCAAAAATTTAAAATGTTTTATCTTTTTGTTTGAAGCCTGAAATATGGCAAAAGGTTGAAAAGTTCCAGGGGGCCAAATACTTTTGCAAGGTACTGTATATATATATTATATATACTGGTAAGGTGTACGGTATAGTGCAGGTGGGGGTGTATATTTCACCAAGAATCTTCAGATGGGTAAGGTAAATGAAACCCACCAGTCCACACTCTTCCAGCACTGCTATTTCCCTTAGCCATAAATTGAGCTCAGGTGTTACTGTTCATGATCATGATCATGATTGGAAAATAAAATCAGGTCTCAGACTGTGAGTCAGGGTCAGAAAGGCTGAGAAGTTAGCTCACCTGCTATCTGTCTGAGCCTGATTCTCCCTGTGTGAAATGCGCTGTACTGGTGAGATGACCTATGTGTTAAAGCCTAGATTTTTATTTTGATGTTTTGATGTGTTGTAGCTTCAGTCAAATGACTGTTAACTTGGATGCCACAAATCGCGTTGCGCTGAGGAGCAAATAAAGTGCTATTTGGACTTTTAACCCCATGGAGTCTGAGAGTCTGTCATTGTCAACCCCACCGCAAGTACACAATCCAGTACAATTGGCACAGCTATGAAAAGAACAAGTTGCTAAGGGCAAAGGTGTGATTTTTGTTATAACCCTTATGTCCTGGGTAAAGGCTGCTTTGGCTTTGCAAGGCCCATCGAGTACAATGGAGGGAATGATGAAGCAGCTGATGCAGGCTAACCTGAAGCAAGAAGAGGCATGAAGATGCAATGGAACAGCAGAGGAGATTACATGCAGAGGCTTTACAAACCCAGCAACAGGTCATTCTTCAGCAGCAGGAGACAAATGGTCTGTTAATAGATCAAATAGATGCATTGAGAGAAGCCAGAACTGTCCACAGAGTGGAGGAAAGGCCTACAGAGACTGTTAATGTGAGGAGAGCTATGTATCAAAAGATGACACCCAATGATGACAGGGAGAGACTGCAAGTTGAGGAATGAGCAGAAGTGATTGTGCCCCTTCTGACGGCTGAACCACAAAAGGCCTAGTATGACCACAGGGAGCTAGATGTCTGGGACTATACCAAATTAAAATTGGAGATCTGTACTCACCTTAGGGTTACCCCAGCTGTACATGCCTGGAGGGTCCATAACTGAAGTTAACTGGAGGGCATGGACAAGCCTTTCTGGTCCCAGATGTATGACCACAGCCACCTTGTAAGGAAACGGCTGGAACCAGACCTATCCACACCGGCACAGATTGTGGAGAAGGTGGCAGTTGACTGCTACCTCCGGGCTCTACCTGTTGACCTTCAATATTGGATCGGGCATGGGGACCCAAAGGATGGCAACAGCTGGTCAACTTGATGAAATGGTTCCTGGTAACAGAAGACTACCTCTGTGATGTCCCAGCGATGCTATCGTCTCCCAGGAGGCCAAGGCCAACAAAGGTAAGAGAGTTACAGCTGTGGTGAAGGTATAAAGAAGGGCTCGTAGAGGGGACAAGGCTCTGGAAGTTGGGTTTGAACAAAAGTAGGGTGGTCTCCAGTAGCTTGCTAGCCCAATATATGTCAATATATGCTGTGGATCTCCACTGCAAAGTTAACCATTTCCAATCGAGAGGATGAAGTGTCCAGCCTTCTCCAAAGCAAAAACAGCATGCAATACATGCTGTTTTTATTGCAGGACCAAGGCAAAAATCACTGTGAACTTTTTTGCAGAATTTTCTGCAATGTGTGGCCATAACGCTTTCATAGGCCCCCATCCACAAGATAGAGATAAAAAGAATGTCCTTTCTTCTTCCATTTGGCCAGTTTTCTTAAATTGCATAGTAATGCAAAGCAGACTGTTATTTCCCATACAGGGGGTTGTTAGAAAAAAGTATGCCATGCATTTTTTTTGTTTGTTTTTTTTAGGACTCAATGGTCATGGGCCCCCATGGGATATATGCATCATGAGTGTGTATGCCCTATGGCAGGCTCAGTCATAGTGTATACAGAGCCCTAGGCTTCCTTCTAAATAGGTTTTTTTAGCACTTTTTGTGGTAAAAATTCCATGCATTTTTACCTTTTATTGTATTTATTTATGCCATTTCTAATTGGCCTTATTTTAACCCCCTTCAAGACACAGCCAGTTTTCACCTTACGGATTAAGCTACATTTTTTAAATCTGACATATTTCACTTTATGTGGTAATAACTCTGGAACGCTTTTACTTATTTAAGCGAATTTGAGATCGTTTTCTCGTGACATATTGTACTTCATGTTAGTGGTAAATTTGAGTCAATATGTTTCACCTTTACATAGTAACATAGTAACATAGTTTATAAGGCCAAAAAAAGACATCTGTCCATCCAGTTCGGCCTGTTTTCCTACAAGTTGATCCAGAGGAATGCAAAAAACCCCTTTGAGGTAGAGGCCAATTTTCCCCACTTTAGGGGAAAAAATTCCTTCCCGACTCCAATCAGGCAATCAGAATTACTCCCTGGATCAACGACCTATCTCTAGTAACTATAACCTGTAATATTATTACCCTCTAGAAATACATCCAAGCCTCTCTTGAACTCTTTTAGTGAACTTACCATCACCACCTCCTCAGGCAGAGAGTTCCATAGTCTGACTGCTCTTACCGTAAAGAATCCTCTTCTATGTTTGTGTACAAACCTTCTTTCCTCCAGACGCAGAGGATGTCCCCTCGTCACAGTCCTGGGGATAAATAGATCATAGGAGAGATCTCTGTACTGACCTCTGATATATTTATACATAGTTATTAGATCTCCCCTCAGTCGTCTTTTTTTCTAAAGTGAATAAGCCTAATTTTGATAATCTTTCTGGTTACTGTAGTCCACCCATTCCAGTTATTACTTTAGTTGCCCTCCTCTGAACCCTCTCCAGCTCTGCTATGTCTGCCTTGTTCACAGGAGAACTGTACACAGTATACCATGTATGGTCTGACTAGTGATTTGTAAAGTGGCAGGACTATGTTCTAATCACAGGCATCTATGCCTCTTTTGATGCAACCCATTATCTTATTGGCCTTGGCAGCAGCTGTCTGACACTGATTTCTACAGCTTAGTTTGCTGTTCACTAAAATTCCTAGGTCCTTTTCCATGTCAGAGTTACCCAATATTTTACCATTTAGTATGTACTGGTGACTTGCATTATTCCTTCCCATATGCATAGCCTTACATTTGTCAGTGTTAAACCTCATCTGCCACTTCTCTGCCCAAGCCTCCAGTCTATCCAGATCCATCTGTAGCAGTGTACTGTCTTCTGTGTTAATTACTTTACACAATTTAGTGTCATCTGCAAAAATTGATATTTTACTGTGCAAGCCTTCTACAAGATCATTAATAAATATATTGAAGAGAAAAGGGCCTAATACTGACCCCTGTGGTACCCCACTAGTGACAGTGACCCAATCTGAATATGTGCCGTTAATAACCACCCTCTGTTTCCTATTATTGAGCCAGTTACTTACCCACATACAGACATTTTCTCCCAGGCCAAGCATTCTCATTTTGTATACTAACCTTTTATGTGGTACCGTGTCAAATGCTTTAGAGAAGGCCAGATATACGACATCCATTGATTAGCCGCAGTCCAGTCTAGAACTTACCTCCTCATAGAAACTGATTAAATTGGTTTGACATGACCGATCCCTCATGAAGCCATGCTGATATGGAGTTATTTGCTTATTTTCATTGAGGTACTCCAAGATAGCATCTCTTAGAAAACCCTCAAACAGTTTACCCACGACAGATGTTAAACTTACCGGCCAATAGTTTCCAGGCTCTGTTTTTGGACCCTTTTTGAATATTGGCACCACATTTGCTATGCGCCAATCCAGTGGAACACCCCCTGTCAGTATAGAGTCCTTAAATATCAGAAATAAGGGTCTGGCGATGACATTACTTAATTCTCATAGGATACGGGGGTGTATGCCATCCGGTCCTGGCGATTTGTCTATTTTAATCTTTTTAAGACGCCGCTCTACTTCTTCCTGGGTCAGACAGGGCACTTTTAAAGGGGAATTTACTTTTATTTTCTGCATTTCATCTGACAGATTATTTTCCTCAGTGAATACAGTGAAGAAAAAGATATTTAGTAGCTTTGCTTTCTCCTTATCGCTCTCTGCAACCCCCATTCATTACTCTGTAAGGTGCCAACACCTTCAGGTTTATGCTTTTTACCATTTATATAATTAAAGAACATTTTAGGGTTAGTTTTACTCTCTTTGGCGATTAATCTCTCGGTCTCTAGTTTGGCTGGTTTTATTTGTCTTTTACATATTCTATTTTTTTCCTTATAGTTTTTCAATGCTTCCTCACTCCCCTCCTGTTTTAGTGATTTAAATGCTTTCTGTTTGTCATTTATTGCTTTCTTTACAGTTCTGTTTATCCACATTGGTTTCTTCTTGTTCGTTAACCTTTTATTCCCATAAGGTATGTACCTCTCACAATTAGATATTAGGATGCTTTTAAAAAATATCCCATTTTGTGGCTGTATTTTTATTTTTGAGGACTTTTTCCCAGTTAGTTAGGCCTATGGCCTCTCTTAGTTGACTAAATTTAGCTTTTTTGAAGTTTGGTATTTTTGTTCCTCCCTGAAGAAACGCTCTTTTTAATGACAGTTGGAAGGTTATTATATTATGGTTACTATTTCCCAGGTGTCCCCCAACCTGCACATCTGTTGTTCAGTCAGGTCTATTGGTTAATACTAGAGATGAGCGAGCATGCTCATCCGAGCTTGGTGCTCGTTCAAGTATTATGGTACTCGTAAGTGCTCACTGCTCGGACGAGTATTTCGCCATGCTCGAGGAAATGGCATCTCCCGCATTTTGAAGTTTTGGCGCCTATAAACTCAGCCAATCACAAGCCAGGAGACTCTGCGGTACACCCAGCATCATGTGGGGCCCTTACATGTCGATAACAGGGGTTGGCTGGCCTGATCATGTGACCCTGGAATATACTAGTGACTGCCCGCGGTGCTCGGCTGAGATGCTGTCTGAATGTCGTTAGGGACAGATCTGCTGCGTTTCAGAGAGAGTGTTAGGGCCTGGATTTAGTTCTCTGTTAGGCAGGAGTGATCTCAAAAGAACCCAACAGCCCTTCTAAGGGCTACAAGACATTTTTTTTGTCTCCTGGCTGGGCTGGCTGGCACTAGTAGTGCAGCTATAGCCATATATAACACTTTTTTTTAATTGTTTTATCTCAGTGATACAAATCCATTTCATACAGCTGTGTGGAACCATTCTGTGTGTCACAGTTCAGCTGTCCACTGACCACAAACCACAATCTGTATTTTCTGTCCAGGTGACCCATACTGTACGTCACGTAATCAAATACAGTCTTTTGCTTTCACTAATACAGCTACATTAGAAAAATCTCTGTGCGACATTTGTCTGGGTTGCATTCAAATAGCCACAGTAAGCAGGGGCTGAGTTTGCTCTCTGATATTTTCTGCACGTCACGTTAAAAAAAAAATATATATATATATATATATATATATATAAAAAAAATATAAAAAAAATAAAAAAAAATAGTTTTTTTGTTGTTTTATCTCAGTGATATAAATCCATTTCATACAGCTGTGTGGAACCATTCTGTGTGTCTCAGTTCAGCTGTCCAGTCACCACAAAACACAATCCGTATTTTCTGTCCAGGTGACCTATACTGTATGTCACATAATTAAAAAAGGTATTTCGCTCTCACTGATACAGCTACATTAGAAAAATCTGAGTGCAACATTTTTCTGGGTTTCAGTCCAAAATAGCCACAGTCAGCAGGGGCTGATTTTGCTCTCTGATATTTCTGCACGTCACGTTAAAAAAATATATATATATATTAAAAAAAAAAAATAAAAATAAAAAAAAAAAAAAAGTTTTT
>ONZH01004635.1:0-54417 GCA_900303285.1 Rhinella marina | reverse complement strand
TTATGTTATGTCATATTACATTGTTTTGCCAAATAAGTGTTTACTGTTTACCAAGGTAATTTCTCAACATCCTCGGTATATTTAAGGGTTGCCGAGGTCGGCTTATTTCTTACTACGGAGGAATGTAATGGCCCCAAATGGTATTTTGTTGCCATTGACAATTACCATGGAGAGTTTAGTATGGTCATTTACATTAATGTGGTAAAACCTCCTATTTACAGTGTATTTCTGCATAAAGCATATCACTCCTTATACTTTAGCACCACCTAATGGTCATTTTGTGTAATTACACCCTTGCATATTATGTATTTCCTGGTTTATGACATCATTGTCTCCACATACAGCATAGCTATAATCTGATTGGTCCTAACTTATGTGTTTCCTAAATGGAGGATACTTGATCATGTGGCCTTCTGCAACTCACCACTGAACCAATGGTGAGCCAGAAGGTTGAGCTACTCCACCCCCACCACCCTGCTAAGTGGTGTGGAGCCCTTAGAGTAGTGGGCAGTCCAGTCAGGGACTCAACCAGGCTGGTTCCTGCATGTTATGTCTCCCTAAAACTAGGCCCAAGCCTGCCAAAACTACCTCTCAGCCTGAATCTGTGCTGGATTGGATTCCACAGACCTCACACTGTTCAGCAAGGCACATCTGTTATATATTGCACCGCCTGCTGTGGTAAGGAGCACATGTTTGAGGGTCCTCCTGGTCTCCTGCCAACACTTAACCTGACTTTCGTGTCAGTGGCTCACACGCTGTCTCCCCAGTCACCGGATTGGACGACACGTAACATTCTCAAGGTCTTAAATCTCCGTTCTAAGTCCTGTGCCATCCGGCTGAAGCATCCCAGATCAGGTCTGTGATTCTATCTAAAGTCAAGTTTCAGTTTCAAGTCTTTATCTCAAGTATATTATAATTAGTCAGTATATTTCTTAAAGAGACAAATAGCTCTGAAAGATCAAAAGACATATCAAGTATCCTCCCGCGTCATATTCTACCTGATCTTGAAAGAGACTGTGTTATTGCCATCATTAATCCTGGTTACCACCAGGGGGACAGACCGTTCACTGTATTGCAAGTTCCTACAATAAATTACCAAGTTGTTTTGAACCTTACCACTGCTTCATTGGAGTATTCTCTGTGAGTAAGCTCACCCTGGGAAAGGTACTACAGAACCTCTTGCGCCATTACCCCCGTGCCATCGCCCATGACAACCGTGACTACCCTTTCCTACCCAGGAGTGAATAACATCCATAGCTCACCACATGTGTCCCTGTTGCAGCCTCAATGCCTTTAGCGAACCAGAGTAAGGAATTCAATATTCAAGGAACGGTACTCGGGATGGGCCGTCTTTAAGGCCTTCTGTATACTGGGTTTCAGCCCATCAGAAATGCACTAGACAACATTCTACTTTGCACAGGATCTTGTTTAGTGAGTCCCAGATCTTTAAATGTTTGTTCCATTCTTAGGGCAAATTTTTCCACAGATTCTGTTTTATCCTGTTTAAGATCCTGAAACTGAACAGACTGACTGGCAAGCCTCTGGCGGGCCCACTCCCCCAATCTCCTGCAGAACTCTTCACCAGAATCATACTGCTGCTGCCATTCTTCTGACCCATGCGCAGGGGGTCGTAAAGCCCTATCCATGAGCGGCCAAAAAGAATCCCCTGCCTTGATGTTAGTCAACCCTGCCAAATCTCTCCAGGTAGCAGAGTGTGTTTTCCGGATTTGTTCCATCTTCCTGTAAAAGGGCATGGGCTGAGTTTCTGGGTCAGGGAGGGAGTTGACAAGAGTAGTGGCCTGATTGGGTGAGAAGGTCACATACTTTCTGCGCTCCTCCACCCCCAAAGGGGGGAGGACAGGGGGTGCTTGCACGGGTGCTGGGGCCTTTCGGGTCTCTTGGATGTGACGCAATTGTCTCTGTACTTCATGCAACTGCTCGCCCATCCTCTGGAGGGTGGCTTCTGCTTGTTCCCTGCGCTCTCTCTCCTCTTCGCTACTCCTCTCTCCCCCCCTTGCCCCTCCTGAATCTGGATCCGGAGGTTCATCCTCATCCTCAGTTCCTGTCTCTGGGGGCTTGTTTGCTTTACCCCTACCCCCTGCCATAAACAAAGGGACCGGGATGGTATTTTCTGTCAGAGGGGGTGGAGCCGCTGGGACAGGTACGTAATAAGAGCCATCAGTGTTTAACACAGGGTATAACGGAGTCACTAGTGGCACAGGCACTAGCTTCGGGGCCTGGTCATCCTCCTCCTCAAAACGAATGAGAGGCTCCTCCTCCTGTGTGCTTGGGGCCTGGATGGGACTCATAGTGCTTGCTGTCGGAGGCTGCACTGGGGGTGGTACTGGAGGCAGGATGGGACACGAGGTGACGTGTGCTGGAGGTGGTGCTGGAGGCGGAATGGGACACGAGGTGACGTGTGCTGGAGGTGGTGCTGGAGGCGGGATGGGACACGAGGTGACGTGTGCTGGAGGTGGTGCTGGAGGCGGGATGGGGGCTGTCCTAGGAGTCAATGACGTCGGCCCCCCGTCACTTGTCCCCAGGTGGGGGCGTGAGGCACCACACGCAAGACACATCTCCCTGAGATCAGGGTTCAGCCGACCACAATGTGCGCATGTCCATCCACCAGGATCGGTGCCATTATAGGGCAGTGGTCGCCCTTCTCTTTTTGAATACACGAACAGGTTAAACTTTTCATCCAATCTTTCTTTCCCCCCCTCAGCCATCCAGCGGCATGAGGTATTATACCACGCTTGAGCAGCGTTCAACAATCCGTTATCACTTAACATTCCTCTCTTATCCTTCAGCACTTGCTTCCATAATTCAGAATCTAACCATCCTCCTTTATGACAGCCTGCTATTTCCATCAACTTCTTACAGTTTTTCATATGTTTCTTCCCTTCCTCATCTGCCACCACTTGCATCGCTGTCCGTTCTCCGGGTAATAGTGACGGTGCATTGCCACCCATGTTTCAACTTTTCAGAACGGAGCTGGCAGACAAAGACACAGACAAACAGTACGCCTGACAAGGGGAGGGGTTAGTCTCAATCAGACTCAATTCTTCTGACCGCACGGACTGCACACTAGCTTTGAGGTTTGATTACATCTGCTGCACGCTGCCTGTACACTGCAGCCTAATACAGAAAATCACTTCTGGACGGTCACGTCTGTCTAGACGATCAATCTAGACGACCCGGCGCAGGAAAACCCTCCTGGCCGGTCACGTCTGTCTAGACAATCAATCTAGACGACCCGGCGCAGGAAAACCCCTCCTGTCCGGTCACGTCTGTCTAGATAACCAATCTAGACGACCCGGCACAGGAGAACCCCCCCGTGACTACCCAGCACGGGGAAAACACCTCCCTGCAAACGGATCGCCCCTCTGTCTCAGGCTCTCTATCGAGAAGCTATACGGGGAAGGGGAATGAGATGACACTGACGGGAGAACCGATCCACAATAACCCAGATAACGGTTTTGCCCTCAGAGACAGGGAGATCGGTGATGAAGTCCATCGAGATGTGCGACCAGGGTCGGTCTGGGATGGGAAGGGGGAGGAGCTTCCCGGGCTGAGAAGACCGAGGTACCTTACTCCTGGCGCACACCTCACAGGAACGGACAAATGCCTCAACATCCTGTCTCAAAGTAGGCCACCAGAACCCCCGCCTAATCAGATGAGACGTTCCTTTAATTCCTGGGTGACCAGCCAGGACAGAGTCATGGCAACTCTGAATGATGCGGAGCCTCAGGTGAACTGGGACAAATAGTTTATCCTGAGGGGTATCTGTGGGGGCTAGGTGTTGCGATTTCATCACCTCCCATTCGACGTTGGTGGAGGCGACCACCACCCCTTGGGGAAGAATAGGAGGTGGACTAGCCTCTTCTTAGGGCACAGACTCCTGGATAACGCATCAGCTCGAATGTTTTTAGAGCCAGGAATAAATGAGATGGTAAACCTAAATCTCGAGAAAAACAAGGCCCACCTAGCCTGCCTGAGGTTAAGCCTTTTAGCGTTCTCCAGATATATCAGGTTCTTATGGTCGGTAAGAACCACAAATGGATGTCTGGCCCCTTCTAGGAAGTGTCTCCATTCCTTGAGAGCCAATTTGATGGCTAATAGCTCCCTGTTGCCAATGTCATAATTCAACTCGGGGCTAGAGAATTTCCTAGAGAAGAAGGCACAAGGTCGGAGGTGTGTGAGAGAAGGGGACCCCTGGGATAACACTGCCCCCACTCCAACTTCTGATGTATCCACCTCTACTACAAATGGCCTGTCCAGGTCAGGTTGAACCAGGACAGGGGCGGATGTAAACGCCCTCTTGAGGTTGGAAAATGCGGAGACAGCATCATCCCCCCACCTAGATACATCGGCCCCTTTGCAGGTGAGGTCCGTAAGGGGCTTCACAATCTTGGAGAAATCCTTAATAAACCTCCTATAAAAATTGGCAAAACCCAGGAACCTTTGAAGGGCCTTAAGGTTCCAGGGTTGGACCCAATCTCGTATGGCCTGCACCTTGGCGGGGTCCATACGGAAACCAGAGGATGACAAAATAACTCCAAGGAACCCGATCTCTTCGACCTCAAAGGAACACTTAGGAGTATTGACATACAGGGAGTTATCACTAAGCCTCTTGAGGACCAGACGCACATGGTCCCTGTGGGACTGGATATCTTTGGAAAAGATCAAAATATCGTCAATGTACACAAAAGCTTGAAACACGGTCTGGGAACTACAAAGCCCAAAAGGCATCACCAAGTACTCAAAGTGTCCTTCAGGTGTGTTAAAGGCCGTCTTCCAGTCATCACCTGACTTTATACGGATAAGGTTGTAGGCCCCTTTAAGATCCAACTTAGTGAAGATCTCGGTCCCCAGGAGCTGGTTGTATAAGTCAGGGATGAGAGGAAGGGGATATTGGTTTCTTATGGTGATTTTGTTGAGCTCTCGATAGTCGATACACAGCCTTAATCCCCCATCCTTTTTGGAAGCAAAAAAGAAACCAGCTCCTACTGGAGACTTGGAGGGACGAATAAAGTCCTTAGCAACATTCTCCTGGACGTAATCCCTCATGGCCACCCTCTCAGGTTCTGAGAGATTAAAAATTCTGCCCTTTGGCAGAGGGGCCCCTGCAACCAAGTGAATCTCGCAGTCATAGGGTCGATGCGGTGGTAATATAGAACTTTCTCTCTCCGAGAATACTTCTGGAAATTCCATCATATACCAGGGGACCTGAGTAGAAGAGCAACCAACTGGAGTAATCGTCTGGATACATTTACTCTGACACTCCTTACTCCAACTGGTGACATCCCCATTAACCCAATCAATACAGGGATTATGCTGCCTGAGCCATGGCAGGCCTAATACCACAGAAGCAGGAAGGGCATGCAGAACCCAGAGGTTAATTTTTTCCTTGTCAAGCCACCCCACCTGTAAAGAGACTGGTTCGTCAGTGACCGCCTCTACATTCTGGTCAAGAAATGAGCCATCTAGTGTGGTGAGACTAATACCAGATTTCAGGGTTTTAAGGGGTACTCCCAGATCCCGGGCTATGGCATGATCCAAGAAATTAACCTCAGCTCCACAGTCAACGAAAGCATGACCCTTCACCTCTCTTCCCTGGTAAGCAATCACAATGGACAAAAATACTTTTTGTAAATGGGGGTACCTGAGCGCCCAGTTGGGGAGCCCCTGCTCCAACTAGGCGCGGTCGTTTCCCGAATGCCCCAGACGAGGACAATTCCGCTCCCGATGCTTGGATGATCCGCAGAGTAGGCATCGTTTCTGGGGCCAGGAACATGGCCTCTTAACAGGCAATGGAGTGGTCTTTCCCAGCTGCATGGGATCTTCAGTAGGAGGAGCTGTTAACCTTGTCCCAGGTGAGATTCCCTTGGAGATGGACTTATGGACGCATAGCCAAGGTCATGGCAGACTCCAGATCTTGTGGTGGCGGGTGGTGCACCAACATGTCCTTAAGGGAATCCGTTAACCCACACAGGAAAGCACTCCGCAATGCCGCATCATTCCATCCGGTCTCGATGGCCCACCGGCTGAATTGGGAGCAATACTCCTCTGCCAAGAGATCGCCCTGATGGAGTGATCTAAGGTTAGATTCAGCAATGGCGGTTCTGTCTGGTTCATCGTAAATGAGGCCCAGCGCCTTGAAAAATTCCTCAATGGAATTATGGGCAGGGGAATCCTCAGTAAGAGTAAAGGCCCAAGTCTGGGGGTCCCCCCTGAGAAGGGAAATGACTAGGCCCACCCGAGTCCGCTCATCACCAGAGGAGGTGGGTCTAAGTCGGAAATACAATTTGCAACTTTCACGAAAATTAAAAAATTGCTTGCGATCCCCTGAAAAAAAATCAGGTAGGGGAACCTTAGGCTCAGCGGATGCCCCGCCCCCAAACCCGGGATTAGATATGGGCATATTTGAGGTGGCTGAGGTTAACTGGGCTAACACCTGGGTATGGTTCCCCACTGTCATAGCTAGATCCTGAAACATGCTTAGCAGATTATACATCTGTTCACTTAGCTGCTTTGCAGGATCCATAGGTAAGGCTGATTATTCTGTAAGGCTATGGAACTAAAGCCGAACTGGTGGTCAGCAAATGTGGAGTACCAGACACGCTTTGCGCAAGCCGTCGCGCTCTGAACACCCTTGAGGGCCAGGGTACTCTTCACCCGCTTCCCGCAGGAAGGGGGGCTTATGCAGAGCCCTTCCCAGGTGCCAGTAGCGAGGTGGCTGGTGGCTGGGCACACCGACCACGGTTGGGCAAAAACTACCAGAGGGTACTGGGAGATAAATGCAGTGTAATGGTTAGAGACAAGAGCAAGGTCAAAACATAAACCAGGACACGAGAACCAGCAGAACACCAGTACCAAAGCTGAAGCAGATAACCAAAGAGAAACACTCACCAGATAGCTTAGTTCCAGCACTGAAAGTAACTGAAATAATCAGCAATGTGTGAGAGCAAACAGCTAGTTTAAATAGCCCTCCTGGGATCACATGACATTGCTGACATCACACCCAATCTCCACCCTCAGGCCAATGAAGCACAGGTGAGGACTGAGTGGGTGAAGATGAGAAAACCTCCCACCACCTCCCTGACTCAGGAGATAAAGTGGTATTGGTTCTCTGGCAACAGCTGACGCTAGGAGTCCCGGGACCCCTGGCTAGCGTCAGCGCTGGGAATGACGGCGTCCCGTCTCCCAGCAATACCAGGACGTGTAGTGCGTCTCATAGAATGACGCGCGCGCATGAAACGCGAACCCTTACTGGATGTGAACCCCGGGGTTGACACCCTGCCCCTCGTGGCCAGCGAGGAGCAAGGGATGCCACGCCGAGGGGCCAGAGACCTGACACTGCCTGAGTGAAAACCAGTATATGCCCGGGTGCAGCTCTGAACCCGGACAACCTCTTTAAATGTTTATTCTTTTATAACTTCTGTCAGTTGTCATTCAGATGGTTAAGGATTATAGTAATATAGCATATTCCTAGTTGTAATAGAGAACATATTAGGCTAGTTTTAGGCTAGCGTTATTACATCCGAGAGGCTGCTCTGTAGAGAAGAACCTGCCTGAGATCTCTGGATCTGGAATTGCTGGATGTTACCGCTATCCTGCCATCCCCATTGACACATTGCATGCAGCAGTTTTTATCAGTCCAGCATATTTACTCAGTAGTGGCCGGATCATTGTCGGACCCATTATAGTCAATGGGGTCGGCGGGCATTGCGGCGACACCCCGCAATGCTGGATCCAGACAGCTTTGGTAGGCTTTTCTCTTCTGAATAGCCTGCCGGAACGAATTACAATAATGTGAAAGAAGACGTACACATCTAATGACAATATCTGATGAATTAAAGTTTTGACATTAAGACCTAATGATAGATTGCCAGTTGAAAACTCATAGTCATCCTTCCACCGATCTTAAAGTACTTATTAACTACCACTTGTTCTATTTTTCAACATAATTTACTCACTAGCCTTTTTTATTCCAGAACTGTGTGCACTTAAGTTCTAAATTGTGTAACACAATGTCCATGAGTAATACTTTTTTTCCAGGATCATTATAAATAATTGAGATATTACTTGTAATGGACCTCAAATATAGCCCTGTTCAATTTCATCATACTAGTCATAAATCACTTGCATATTATGTAGCTCATTTACTAATTTGCGTTTTTGTTATAAATGTATTTTATTGACCCAATGTTAGAAATAATGACTAGAGATGAGTGAAGTTCTCAAAACTTCGATTCAGATGCTTCACTGAATTTCACAAAGAAATTTGCTTTGTGACAAAACACATTTCTTTGTGAGTAGCAGGCACAATGATGGGGAACGGCGATTGCACCACCCAATGTTATTGAACCCCTCAGAAGCCACCTTCATCACTGATCGCAGTATCTGAGATGACCATTCCGGGTTGTCAGTGGTTAATCTGTTAAAAAAAAAATGCACACCTAATCCATTTGGTCGTGAAGAGTCATCTGATTCAAGATCCAGAGTCAGACGTCACCGCGAAACACTAGTCTGAAATCTGTGTCAGGGCACCTCCAGACAATTCAAATTACATAGCAATACTGAATATAAGTGTACAATGTGTGTCTAACAATACAGAGGATAGCGTTTTAAATCTCTTAGTGATGAGGTGGCAAATCATGAAGAGGTTGTTATTATGGGGGACAACTATCCAGATAGAGACTGAAACCTGTAGCTGTCATAAAAAAACAGGTTCTTGGCAATAAACAAAAACAATTACCTTTCCCAACTGGTTCAGGACCCGACTAGAGGTATGGCCATACTGGACTTAGTACTAACCAATAGACCTGACAAAACAACAGATGTGAAGGTTCGGGGACACCTAGGAAATAGTGACCATAAAATAATAATATTCCAATTGTCTTTTCAAAGAGTATTTCTTCAGTGAGATACAAAAAATTGACCATCTAAAAGACGTCATTGGCTCACTAACTAGGACAATGTCCACAAAAGTTAAAATGCAGTCACAAAATGGGATATTTTTAGAATTAAAGCATCCTAAACTCTAACTGTGAGCGGTGCATATCTTATGTGAATAAAAGGATGAGCAAAAAGAAAAAGCAAAAAAAACAAAACAAAAAAAAACAATGTGGATAAATAGAAATGTCATGAGAGCAATCAAAAAGAAAGCATTTAAATCACTAAAACAGGAAGGTAGCGATAGGTAGCGGTAAGCATTGAAAAACTATAAGGAAAAAATAGAATATGTAAATGACAAATAAAAACAGTCAAGCTGGAGACAGAGAGATTCATTACCAAAGGGAGTAAAACTAACGCTAAAATGTTCAATTATATAAGACTAAAAGTGTTGGCTCCTCCCTTATCTCTCTGTAAAGGGCCAACACTTTTAGTCTTAAAAAGATATTGAATAGATTTACTCTCTTCTCATCGCTCTCTACAGCTCCATAGAGAGTAATGAGTAGAAAGCAACACTATTCAATATCTTTTTCTCCACAGTATTTACTAAAGAAAACAAACTGTCAGATGAAATGCAGAGTGTAATAGTAAATTCCCTATTAAAAGTGGCCTGTCTGCTCGAGAAAGAAGTGGAGCTGTGTCTTAAAAAGATGAAAAAACCCTGGGTCCATGGGGCATACACTCTCGTATTCTAAGATTACATTATTAAGTAATGTCATAGACAGACCCTTATTTCAGAGGTGGCTGTGCTTGCAAACTAAACAAAAAGTACTGAACTATACACACTCCAATGGTCTCAGCCACCAGAGAGGCCAGTGCTTTTTCCTATAGTGTGCAAGCACCACCACCACTGCTTGATTGCAGGGTGGTCGTAACTAGAGATGAGCAAATCATCCAAAATTAGCCTCGCCGAATATTCGTCGAACTTTTCATACGATTCGTATATTCGGCAAATCTGCGTACAAATCATAAGTTATTATGTGGTATTTTGTAAACATTCGCGCACTAGTAACGAACGTTCAGTTTTAAATGGTACGCAACTTCTGTGAACACGTACTCATAAGCGTACAAATTGCGTACGAAAATGACGGGCTTTGCTGGAGCGGAATGGTGGAGCAGGAGGAACGCTCTGAGTCTGACCCCTGGCTACATATGGATACTGTATCAGCAGATGACAGCAGATCATCCGGCTGTGACCGAGATGAGCGTGCCATCCACTCCACTACCTCATCCACTTTCTCCTTCACTACAATTTTGCGCCTTGATGGGTTAGCCTGGTGGAACACTGGCCAAGTATTTCGAATTCTACAAGTAGAAGCTCCGGCTACAGGTCCTTTAGCACTGCTGCCCTGTGCCACCTTCTGTTTTTTAGAGCTCAAGGTCTGGCTGGAACTGGACCCCTTTTGCTTATCCATTCCAGACATTTTTCACTTGACTGTGGCCCTGCAGCTAGTCTTTGTCTCTCTCCCTATCTCTCTCCCTGCCTCATTAATTACTAGCCCTGCACTGGACTGCCCTGCAGTATCCCTGATATGTGTAATATGGATTCCCAGAACAATTACACACCAATTTTAACAAAACAGGTCTCAGTCTCTCAGAACACACAGTACTTCTGCTCGTCTCAGCAGAACTGATGCGTCACTGGCTTACCAAGCCTGAGCCAATCAGAGCAAACCCTGCCCACTAGGTCAGGTGACCACTTTCTTCCCGGACTTTTGCCGAACAAATAATGAACAGTAAAAGTTCGCTAATTAGTTGAATTCGTACGCAACAGTGTATAGAGTAACTTATACGTAGCATTAACGTACAATTTGTCGGACAAGTACGCAGCAAATGCGTAGAAAGCCTTAAAAACATTTTCGAATCTAAAGGAGCAAATCTCAAAAAAATTCGGATTCCCTTTGCAGCGGAAAATTTCCAAGATTCGTATCGAATCTACGAAGCTGCGAATAGAGTCGCTCATCTCTAGTCGTAACCATGGAAACGAGCAGTGTATAATTTGATGGAAAAATTAATCCATTCAGTAAAGGAGGCAATATGGACAATCACAAAACATTAGTAAGTGCCTTGTATTAACTTTCTCTACATGATAAATGCCATTTGCTGAAGTGACACAACCCCTGCAGAGAATCTGTATATTGGTGTAGAACACTGTGCATTGCAGAAACATGCATAGGGAGTCCACTGTTGTAGTGAAACAGTTAGTGTGAGTCAGTTTAACATGCAGATGACAGGCGTCACTCTTAGAATCAGTTCACACTTCACATATTTCGTCAGTTACAGGGCCAACACTGACCAAATAACTCAAGTGTGAACAGAGCCTTACAGGTCATTGTTAGTGCCAGGTATGAAGAACCGTGCAGTGGCCCAAGATTGCACTATAGAGTGAAAGAGAGCATTCCTTTTACACTGTCATCAGCTAATTCCACATAGATTTCTAAAGACTGTTACACACACACACACACACACACCCCCCCCGATAAAGTGGAGAGGGGGTCAGCAGTAAGTTTGTGTTGACGTCACTGTTTATTTTGCCCTTCTTCAGATCCGTCAAAAGAACAACCCCCAAAAAACAGATACTGTCTTTTGAGCATCCGCCTTCACATTGTCAGCATTTGGTCAGTAATTCATCAGTATTGCTAAGGCCAAAAAAAAACAAAAAACAGGAGTGGATCCAAAAGAAATATGGCATATGATTGGAAAGTTTGCATGTCTTCTGTGTTTGTACCCACTCCTGCTTTTGGCTTCCAATTCATGAGCGTATCCTGATGCAAAATAGGGACTGTGTGATACAGGCCTTACAGCTGCTCCAAAGACAGGATGTGTTGTGTTTTTCTGTCCTTCTGACAGATCTTGTGCCGGTCCGTACCTAGAAATATAGCCGGCGGCCCAGGCGCAAGATTTGTGAGGGAGAGGAGGAGGTAAGAATACTAAACGAGAGTGGGCCAGAGAGGTGAAAGAGGCGTGGTTTTCTGGAAATAGCGCCGAGGGGCCTGGGCACTTGCAGCAGTAACGCTGCCCCTGGGCACTTGCCAGACCTCATTAGCATAAGTTATAAAGCTATGTTTTAGAAGATCTCGGTGAGGGACGTCAAAAATAAAGGTGTTCAAAGGAGTCTATTACCTGATCTGAGCGGTCTTTAAGGCTGAGATTAGGTGACGGACTCCCTTTAAGTGTAAAAGAATTTGAACACCCTAAAAAGGGTGTAGTATCAGGCAGCAATTTCGTTCCAACTCCGCAACTAATGATTGACACATCAAATTAAAGGGGTTCTCCGAGATATATATATTGATGATCTATCCTCAGGATAGGTCATCAATATCAGATCGGCCGGGGTCCGACACCCGGCACCCCCGCCGATCAGCTGTTTGAAGAGGAGGTGCGCGCCGTATCAGCGCTGCCTCCTCTTCAGTGTTTACATGCTGGCCGACTCGGGGGTAGTGGTGAGTAGGTGTAATTACACCTCACTGCCCCATTCATTTCTATGGGAAGAATCGCTCCCATACAAGTCTATGGAAGCGATTCTATTCATAGAAATGAATGGGGCAGTGAGGTGTAATTACACCTACTCACCACTACCCCCGAGTCGGCCAGCATGTAAACACTGAAGAGGAGGCAGCGCTGATACGGCGCGCGCCTCCTCTTCAAACAGCTGATCGGCGGGGGTGCCGGGTGTCGGACCCCTGCCGATCTGATATTGATGACCTATCCTGAGGATAGGTCATCAATATTTATAACTCGGAGAACCCCTTTAAGTGTAAAAGAATTTGAACACCCTAAAAGTTTGTAGTATCATGCTGTCATTTGAAACCAACTCCTCAACTAGGGATTGATGCATCAAATTAAGTGTAAGAGAATGTGAACACCCTAAAATGTGTTGTATCAGGCCACAGTTTCACACCAACTCCTGAACTACTGATTGACGTATCAAATTAAGTGTAAAAGAATTTGAAGACCCTAAAATGTGTAGTATCAAACCAGGTTTGGGTCAAAAACACAGAACAGGTGCAGATCT
The DNA here is from genome assembly GCA_900303285.1 of Rhinella marina. Classification (NCBI taxonomy): domain Eukaryota; kingdom Metazoa; phylum Chordata; class Amphibia; order Anura; family Bufonidae; genus Rhinella; species Rhinella marina. Next base: position 41,447 of record ONZH01004635.1, on the reverse strand, counting down.
TTACATTACATCTTATCTCTGAGTAGGCTTCACTACTGGTTTTGGCTCACAATACAAGTGCATCTCAGTAAATTAGAATATCATCAAAAAGTTGTTTTTTCAGTAATTCAGTTCAAAAAGTGAAACACGTATATTATATAGAGTCATTACAAACAGAGTGAACTTTTCAAGTGTTTATTTATGTTAATGTTGATGATTATGGCTTATTGCCAAGGAAAACCCAAAATTAATTATCTCAGAAAATTTGAATAATTAACCCAAAACACTTGCAAAGGCTTTCTAAGCCTTTAAAAAGGTCCCTTAGTCTGGTTCAGTAGGCGACACAATCATGGGGAAGACTGCTGACTTGACAGATGTCCAGAAGGCTGTCATTGACACATTAAACAAGGAGGGTAAGCCACAAAAGGCCATTGCTAAAGAAGCTGGCTGTTCACACAGAGTGCTGTATCAAAGCATATTAATGGAAAGCTGAGTGGAAGGAAAAAGGTTGGTAGAAAAAAGTGCACAAGCAACAGGGAGAACCGAAGCCTTGATAGGATTGTTAAGAAAAAGCCTTTCGTAAATTTGGGGGAGATTCACAAGGAGTGGACTGCTGCTAGAGCCAGTGCTTTAAGAGCCACCACACACAGATGTATCCAGGACATAGGCTACAAGTATGGCATTCCATGTGTCAAGCCACTCATGACCAATAGACAAAGCCAGAAGCATCTTACCTGGGCCAAAGAGAAAAAGAACTGCACTGTTTCTCAGTGGGCAAAAGTTTTGTTCTCAGATGAAAGTAAATTTTGCATTTCATTTGGAAATCAAAGTCCCAGAGTCTGGAGGAAGAGTGGAAAGGCACTCAATCAAAGCTGCTTGAGGTCTAGTGTGAAGTTTCCACAATCAGTGATGGTTTGGGGAGCCATGTCATCTGCTGGTGTAGGTCCACTGTGTTTTATCAAGACCAAAGTCAGTGCAGCCATCTACCAGGAAATTTTAGAGCACTTCATGCTTCCCTCTGCCAACAAGCTTCTTGGAGTTGGAATTTTTATTTTCCAGCAGGACTTGGCACCTGTCCACACTGCCAAAAGTACCAATACCTTTTTTAATAACCACAGTATCACTGTGCTTGATTGGCCAGCAAACTCGCCTGACCTTACCCTAATCTATGGGGTATTGTCAAGAGAAAGATGAGAGACACGAGACCCAACAATGTAGACGAGCTGAAGGCTGCTATCAAAGCAACCTGGGCTTCCATAATACCTCTGCAGTGCCACAGGCTGATCGCCTCCATGCCACGCCACATTAATGCAGTCATTCATGCAAAAGGAGCCCCAACCAAGTATTGAGTGCATTTACTATACATACTTCTCATTTGGCCAACATTTCTGTGTTTAAAAAAAAAAAATTACAGAATATAATATTCTAATTTTCGGAGATAATGACTTTTGGGTTTTCCTTGGCTGTAAGCCATAATCATCAACATTAACAGAAATAAACACTTGCAAAAAAAAGTTCACTATGTAATGACTCTATATAATATATGTGTTTCACTTTTTGAATTGAATTACTGAAAAAACAACCTTTTGATGATATTCTAATTTATTGAGATTCACTTGTAACTAGTGTTGAGCGAACATGTTCGTCCGAATATAGTATTCGGCTGAACATGGCGGCGCTTAGGCACCTTCACCAGCAGCTCAGGCAAATTGGTGTAGGTTTTGAGAAACCGCTGAACCACTAAGTTGAAGCAGTTGTTTGGCCTGAGGGAAATTCATGTTTGTCCTTCCTGTTGGAGGAACAGGTGGACTCATTCCTCATTAGTTCCAGGCAGGGGCGTAGCTATAGGGGAAGCAGGGGAAGCGGCTGCTTTGGGGCCCTAACTCAAAAGGGGCCCCATCCTAGGAGGAGGACTAAAAGATTGTCAGGGCCACTCATACAATGACATTATATACACTGTAGGAAACAGATGAACTGGCTGTTGGGCCTTGTCTGAGAACACAATCTTGACTAGCCTCAGGAGTGCCGGTTGCACAAGATTTGGGAGTTGCAATAAAGTTGCTGGGAGAGGGGGGTCCATTAAAAAATTTGCTGTGGGGCCCGATCATTTCTAGTTACGCCACTGGTTCCAGGGTCCTATAGGGTCAGTTTGGTTTAGGTTCCTGTGTATGAACTCACCTACCATTGAGGCCTGTTCATACTGGTAGTCAGTCAGGATTAGAGTCAGGGTTTCCTATAGGAGGTGTCCATCTTGCTTCCTTAGTTTCCAGGCCTAACCTTCTTTCCCTCCTACGCTCTGTGTGGTTTTCCCCCCACACCTGAGCGTGACAGTATGTGCGTGAGCTTGCCGAGCTCCAAAGCCGCCACCAAGTTGAGGCCGTTATCAGACACAACCACGCCTGGTTGTAGGTTGAGTGGCGAGAGCCACAGCTTAGCCTGGTCCCTTATACCCGGCCACAGCACTGTAGCGGTGTGTTGTTTGTCACCTAAGCAAATAAGTTTCAGCACAGCCTGTTGCCGCTTCCCCACCGCTGTGGTAAACTGCTTCCAGTTACTAACTGATAGCTGACTGGTGCTGCAAGATGAGAATTGCTAGATGGAAGTGGTGGAGGAGAAGGAGGGGTTGCAGCCGTTAATGTAGGTGGTGGTGGAAATCCTGATGGAAGTAGGGCCCGCAATCCTTTGTGTCGGTAGCACCTGTGCCATCCCAGGGTACAACTCGCTCCTAGCCTCCACAGCGTTCACCCAGTCATTAAGTGGACCTTCCCAGTACCTGCGTTGGTCAGGGCACGGGTTATGTTTCGGGACACATGCTGGTGTAAGGCGGTGAGGGCACACATGCAAAAACAGTGGCTGCTAGGTACTGCTTAACGAGGGACAGCAGCCGCCATCAGACTCAGTGTCCACAAGCCTAAACAGCAACATTTCCAGCGCCAGCAATTTGTAAAGGTGTGCATTTAGTGCTATGGCCTGTGGGTGGGTGGCTGGGTATTTGTACTTTCGTTCAGAGGCCTGGGGTATGGACATCTGTACGCTGCGCTGGGACACAGAAGTGGATGTGCTCGCTGATGGTGCTTGCGAGGGTCCAGGTGCAGGGCATCTGGGCCTGCGTCTTGTCTAGCACGTAACACAGGGAAGAGGAGGCAGTGGTGTGACCCACAGACACCGATTGTGGATCCAGGCATTTGGCCCGCCTATTAGGGTGCTTTGCTGCCATGAAGATCATGCTGATGGTGGTCAGGTTGCTAGTGTTCATGCCCCTGCTCATTTTACATACTTTACAAGGCCGAAAAAAGACATCTGTCCATCCAGTTCGGCCTGTTTTCCTACAAGTTGATCCAGAGGAAGGCAAAAAAACCCTGTGAGCTAGAAGCCAATTTTCCCCACTTTAGGGAAAAAAATTCCTTCCCGACTCCAATCAGGCAATCAGAATAACTCCCTGGATCAACGACCCATCTCTAGTAACTATAACCTGTAATATTATTACCCTCCAGAAATGCATCCATGCCCCTCTTGAACTCTTTTAGTGAACTTACCATCACCATCTCCTCAGGCAGAGAGTTCCATAGTCTCACTGCTCTTACCGTAAAGAATCCTCTTCTATGTTTGTGTACAAACCTTCTTTCCTCCAGACGCAGAGGATGGCCCCTCGTCACAGTCACAGTCCTGGGGATAAATAGATCATGGGAGAGATCTCTGTACTGATCTCTGATATATTTATACATAGTTATTAGATCTCCCCTCAGTCGTCTTTTTTCTAACGCGAATAAGCCTAATTTTGATAATCTTTCTGGGTACTGTAGTCCACCCATTCCAGTTATTACTTTAGTTGCCCTCCTCTGAACCCTTTCCAGCTCTGCTATGTCTGCCTTGTTCACAGGAGCCCAGAACTGTACACAGTACTCCATGTGTGGTCTGACTAGTGATTTGTAAAGTGGCAGGACTATGTTCTCATCACGGGCATCTATGCCTCTTTTGATGCAACCCATTATCTTATTGGCCTTGGCAGCAGCTGTCTGACACTGGTTTCTACAGCTTAGTTTGCTGTTCACTAAAATTCCTAGGTCCTTTTCCATGTCAGAGTTACCTAATATTTTACCATTTAGTATGTACTGGTGACTTGCATTATTCCTTCCCATATGCATAACCTTACATTTGTCAGTGTTAAACCTCATCTGCCACTTCTCTGCCCAAGCCTCCAGTCTATCCAGATCCATCTGTAGCAGTGTACTGTCCTCTTCTGTGTTAATTACTTTACACAGTTTAATGTCATCTGCAAAAATTGATATTTTACTGTGCAAGCTTTCTACAAGATCATTAATAAATATATTAAAGAGAATAGGGCCCAATACTGACCCCTGTGGTACCCCACTAGTGAGAATGACCCAATCTGAATATGTGCTGTCAATAACCACCTTCTGTTTTCTATCACTGAGCCAGTTACTTACCCACATACAGACATTTTCTCCCAGGCCAAGCATTCTCATTTTATATACTAACCTTTTATGTGGTACCGTGTCAAATGCTTTGGAGAAGTCCAGATATACGACATCCATTGATACGCCGCGGTCCAGTCTAGAACTTACCTCCTCATAGAAACTGATTAAATTGGTTTGACATGACCGATCCCTCATGAAGCCATGCTGATATGGAGTTATTTGTTTATTTTCATTGAGGTACTCCAAGATAGCATCTCTTAGAAAACTCTCAAACAGTTTACCCACGACAGATGTTAAACTTACCGGCCTATAGTTCCCGGGCTCTGTTTTTGACCCTTTTTGAATATTGGCACCACATTTGCTATGCTCCAATCCTGTGGAACACTCCCTGTCAGTATAGAGTCCTTAAATATCAGAAATAAGGGTCTGGCGATGACATTACTTAATTCTCTTAGGATACCGGGGTGTATGTCGTCCTGGCGATTTTTCTATTTTAATCTTTTTAAGACGCAGCTCTTCTTCTTCCTGGATCAGACAGGGCATTTTTAATGGCGAATTTACTTTTATATTCTGCATTTCATCTGACAGTTTATTTTCCTCAGTGAATACAGTGGAGGAAAAGATATTTAGTAGCTTTGCTTTCTCCTCATCGCTCTCTGCAACTCCCCCCTCATTACTCTGTAAGGGGCCGACACCTTCAGGTTTATACTTTTTACCATTTATATAATTAAAGAACATTTTAGGGTTAGTTTTACTCTCTTTGGCCATAAATATCTCGTCTCTAGTTTGGCTGTTTTTATTTGTCTTTTACATATTCTATTTTTTTCCTTATAGTTTTTCAATGCTTCCTCGCTCCCCTCCTGTTTTAGTGATTTAAATGCTTTCTGTTTGTCATTTATTGCTTTTTTTTACAGCTCTATTTATCCACATTGGTTTTTTCTTGTTCCTTAACCTTTTATTCCCATAAGGTATGTACCTCTCACAATTAGATATTAGGATGCTTTTAAAAATCTCCCATTTTGTGGCTGTATTTTTATTTTTGAGGACTTTGTCTCAGTTAGTTAGGCCTATGGCCTCTCTTAGTTGACTAAATTTTGTTTTTTTGAAGTTTGGTATTTTTGTTCCTCCCTGAAGAAACACTCTTTTGAATGGCAGTTGGAAGTTTATTATATTATGGTCACTATTTCCCAGGTGTCCCCCGACCTGCACATCTGTTATTCTGTCAGGTCTATTGGTTAATACTAAGTCCAGTATGGCCGTCCCTCTAGTTGGGTCCTGAACCAGTTGGGAAAAGTAATTGTCTTTGGCTACTGCCAATAACCTGTTTCCTTTATGAGATATACAGGTTTCAGTTTCCCAGTCTATATCTGGGTAGTTGAAATCCCCCATAATAACGACCTCATTATGTTTTGCCGCCTCGTCTATTTTATTTAGAAGTAGATTTTCTGTGGACTCTGGTATATTAGGTGGTTTATAATAAAGTCCTATTAGTATTTTATTATTGTTTTTGGCTCCATTTATTTCTACCCACAGTGATTTTGGTACGGCACAGGTTGCAAATGACAATTCTTTTATTGCCCACACTTGTTGGTATGGCCTGCCTGCTCCCTTTTGCCACCCCACCGCCTCTTCCAGCCTGTTGCGGTGCTGCGGATCCCTCCCCCTCTGTACTGCTGTCCTCACTCAGCTTGCCTCCTTCCCATGTTGGGCTAGTGATTTCATCGTCCATTATCTCCTCTTCCACTTCTTCACTCTGGTCCTCCTCCTGACAAGATGACCTTCAGTGCTGCTGATACTCAAAAACATTTGGGGTGAGTGTCTGCTGCTGATCTGACTGTGTAAAACATTAGGGGCGAGGGCGTGCTGCTACTTGCGCTTTATATACAAGTAAATATATGTTTCCTAACAATATTTCCTCTAAAATCGATGATATCTTCGGTTTTTGGGGGTATTATTGTCATTCCGTAAAAGTGGCGTAATAGTCGGACATCATCGTTAATAGCAGCGACTTCGGTGTCCAAGATGCATCCAGACATCCTCCCCATGCTGTTCCCTAACCATTTCAGTGGTGTTTCCACCATTTTCTCACGTTTCCCTATTAACCAGACACCCTCCCCTCTGCAGAGAAGGGGGTGCCTGGTCTTCTCCCATTGACTTCCATTATACTCGGGTGCTCGGCCAAGCACTCGAGCACCACCTAGTGTTCGGCCAGAACACCCGAGCACCCGAGCATCGGGGTGCTCAATCATCACTACCTGTAACTGATGGAAATAACTGATCAAATAACTGAAGTGTGAACTCAGCCTAAGGCTACATTCACACGACCGATACCGGCCCATGTGTGTTCCGCAATTTGTGGACCGCACTTGCGTGTCTATCATAGCCTAGGACATGTTCTATTTTTTTTTTGCGGGGCCGCAGAACGGAGCAACGGATGTACACAGTACATGCTGTGCTGTCCCCATCTTTTGCGGCCCCATTGAAATGAATAGGTCCGGTTCTGTACCGCAAAATATGCGGAACGGAGAACGCAAAAACTTGTGAATGTAGCCTAACATGTTTAGTATCAAGCCGCTAGTTTACAGCAACTTCGCAAACTACTGATTTATGCATCAAATTAAGTGTAAAAGAATTTGACCACTGAATTTGTAGAGAAGTGTTTTCGGGTTATCTGTTCTCGGCCTTTATGGTGTGATTACCTGTAGTATCTTTTTTTTTTTTTTGGTCTCCTACAACACTTAGGCCTCATGCTTACAACCGTAGAGCATGGTCCATGAAAACAGTCTTAATCAGGACTATACAACGGCACTGCGTCAGAGCAACCAATGACGCTGTGTGCTCCTGCACGTATTAGCAGGAGCACAGTCCGGGTTTTCACGGACCGTGCTCCATGGATGTCTGCATGAGGCCTTAGACGGATGTTCTTAGTTAAAAAAAAACACAGACACACTCCACAGAACAATTTCCTCTTTTACAACCGTTAGATAGATTAAAAAAATAAATAATTTTTTGTTTTTTTGTAGGTTTTTGGGTAACTATATAACCCCAATACTGGTTGTATCATACCGCACTTTTATCCCAGAAGCAAGGATGGGTGGATGGAAGCACTTTTATATCAACTAAATACACCCCAAAAACTGGTTTTATCAGACCGCACTTTTACTACAGAATCAAGGATGGATTTACTTATATATAAAGAAAATACATCCCAAAAATGGTTGTATCAGATCGCAAGTTCACTACAGAATCAAGGATAGATGGATGTACTCCTATTAGTCCCTGCTCTTTCCCTACAGTGTGGATAATGCCTCCCTATGTTTTCCCTACACTATGAATAATGTTTCCCTGAACTGCTCAATAGTTTTTTTGGTGAATAAATTGTTTCCTAAACATTGTCCCTAGTGCCTGTCACGTCTCTCTCTGCACTAAGTTCACTGTAAAATGGTGGAGACTGAGCAGGTTGAGACGTTTTATAGGGCTGTGACATCACAGGGGCTGGCTAGCTGCTGATTGGCTAGTTGGCTTCATGCATGGCATTGTGGATAATCGCTCTTTCCCAATCTTCTTAATTCCTCGTTCTAACACATGCAGCATCCACTTTAGAAAAAATCTGTTTCGTTACCACGATGCATGTGGAAATTTGACTTCGGGATGAGTCAAATTTTTCCTGAAATTCGGACTGCATTCCACTAATTCCGCTGATCTCTATTTGTCATGAGATAACCAAGATAACAATGTGATATGTGTTAGAATCAAGTTTCGAGCATCTGTATTATCAGCAGAAAGCCGTGAACAATGTTGTCATGCACCAGACTGTCTCAGCAGGTAGCATGTGTTGTTTCCAGGTCGGACAGACCATTCCATTCATGCTGCAGTTGTCCCTCATCCCCCTCATATTTATTTTACAATAGAGAAATGGAGATTGTTGGCACTCTACTTTTGTAGTGATGGGGTAAAAACCAGTAGAATCAGAATATGGAAAATCACGGCACTCGAAATTTCAATAAAATGTTTTCCATCTTTTAGATGCACATATAGAAATCACAGCAAGTGATTTTTTTATATGTGCATCTAAAGGATGGAATAAATACTATTATTTTATTGAAATTTTGAGTGCAAAGATTTTCCATATTCTTATTTTAGAATAGACACTGACACTCATGCAGCAGGGTGTGACAGAGGAAGAAGAACAGCTATCCACCCTGTAGCTGTTGGGGACCCACAAGTTCCATGGAGGAGGAGTATGAGGAGCTGCCATTGGATGAGGAGGAGGAGTTTGAGGATGATGATGACACCAGTCATTGACGTGAAGCAATCTGCTGATTACTGGATAGCCATATTTTTAGACCCTCGCTATTAAAGCAGAATGGGAGAATGTTTTTCTCCCTCTGACAGGGTGTCCAGATAACGTTATTCCCAGGAAACACTGTGTACACAGCTTGCAACAGCTTTTGGCAAGCAGATGCCTGCCACCAGCATGTCTGAAAGGGAGGGCCCACTCCACCCCCCCCAGAGTCACCCGCCTCCACAAGCAACAGAAGCCGCAGTAGCCAGTTGAGGCTGAGGCAACTCAGAAAGCTGAGACCTCCTGCCTCAATGTGCAGGTTCATTACTACCCATACTCTGGCCTGTCTCTGGCACATAGCCTGTTCCCTGACCCCATGGATTTTCTGGCAGGTAGACAGTGGCTCGAACTGGCAAGGTACACACTCTTTCTTTCCCAGCCTCCAGTGTCATCTCAGAGAGGGTTTTCAGTGCTGCAAGGGGCATGGTGAAAACCAAATGTTGTCCCTCACCAGTGTCCATAACATCACTTCTGTCAAAATGAACCAAGCCTGGATTCGAGAGGATTTTCACACTCCTCCAGCTGAGGACGATGAATAGATCTGGACTTGCTAATGGTGCCCCATCTCGCTACTGTTTCTGTCTGCCTACCTTCCTGCCTACCAACATGTTGCCTGTCTACCATGAAGTTCCGTATGTCTGCTGCTGCTACCTCCATCATACCACTGCCGTCATCATACCACCACTGCATTCCTACCATCATGTTCCGTACAGCAAATGCAACTGCCTCACTCCACTGTCACCATCATGCCACTGCTGCTGCTTGCTTACCTACATGGTCGGTATTGCTGCTGCTGCTGCTTTCATCATGTCACTGCTGCCATCATGCCACTGCTGCTACCTGCCTACCACCATGTTCCATATGGCTTCTGTTGCTGCTTCCATCATGCTTTTGCCACCTTCATGCCACTGCTGCTGCCTGCCTGCCATCATGTTCTGTATGGCTACTGCTGCCACCATCATTCTGCTGCCTGCCTGCTAACATATACTATATGGCTGCTGCTTCCGTCACCACCTTAGCTGCTACTCTTTGCTGCTAATACCCTTACGCCACCAATATTAACACAAAGCATCTGCCACCACTACTAGTACTACCACCACTGCTACTACTACTACCACCCAAAAATAACTGATCTACTGCATTGTAGGTTCCATGCTATACTGTCTCTATTGCTGCTACTATTGCGGCCATGTGACTTTAATACACTACCCTTTTCACATCCACACTGCAATGATGCTGCTCCCAACTAAAAGGGGGAATTTTTAGGCTTGTTCATGTCTGGCCACTTTTTCTTCTGACATTTAACACCTAGGCATAATTTTGGACACTTGGTTCTCAACAATCCAGTAGTTTTTTTTTTTTCTTCCCCATAACACCATGTGTGTTTATACACCATCATACCTCTCTGTAAGGGACAATATTTGGAAACTTTGAAAGATTAAAAAATATAACACATGCCATGGCATGGCGTTTTTTAAACACACTGTTTGTTAATGCCATCAAACATGTTTAGGGAAGGGGGAAGAAAAAAAATCATAAAAAATTAACAAAAAGCGATAACATGTTTTCCTAAAAATTCCTAAGAGACTAGACGGTTTTATATACCAATTTCAATAGCAATTGGGACCAGTCTGGTTCAGCTTAAACCGATTCAGTTCGGCCCTGAACCAAAACAAACCCAGGCAGGTTCTCTAATGTTAGTCCACTGAAACATAAACTAAATAGGTGCTTTGCATCAAATACAGTTTGAGTAGGTTCATTTGGCTGACAGTTATCTTTCTTGGTTCCCTCATACAAATACTGTAAATGTTCTGTTCAGCCAAGTGTGTATGTGTTTTTGATGGGGAGTGTGGAGAATATTTCTGCCAGACACCTATGGCGGATAATTGGAACTCAATTTGCCTGATTCTTCCCAGACATCATCTGTTGGGAGAAAGTTCAGAGTTTCCCATACAGATTAGACTGTAACCGAAAACAGCAGGCTCAAGTAAAGGGTAGGATAAGTGATTGTATATCATCCTTAAAGGGGTTCTGCAGTTTTTTCAAACTGATGATCTATCCTCTGGATAGATCATCAGCATCTGATCGGCGGGGGTTCGACACCCGGGACCCCCGCCCATCAGCTGTTTGAGAAGGCAGCGGCGCTGTAGGAGCGCCGCGGCCTTCTCTGTGTTTACCGCAGGCCCAGTGACGTCACGACTAGTATCACTGGCCTGGGTGGGGCTAAGCTCCGTTCACATGAATGGAGCTTAGCCGCGCCCAGGCCAGTGATAGTGATAGGGGTCCCGGGTGTCGGATCCCCGCCGATCAGATGCTGATGATCTATCCAGAGGATAGATCATCAGTTTGAAAAAACTACAGAACCCCTTTAATTATTGTTATAAGACAATGTGTGCTTTGTAAATTATTACTAGAGATGAGCGAATCATCCAAAATTCACTTCGCTGAATGTTCCGTCAAACTTTTCAAAAGATTTGTACCTCATACGAATCTATTCGGCGAAGCTGCGTACAAATCATACGTTATTATGTGTTTTTTGCGAACATTTGCGCACTAATAACAAACGTGACGGGCTTTGCTGGAGCGCAATGGTGGAGCAGGAGGAAAGCTCTGAGTCTGAACCCTGGCTACATGATACTGTATCAGCAGATGACAGCAGATCATCCGGCTGTGATTGAGATGAGTGTGCCATCCACTCCACTACCTCATCCACTTTCTCCTCCACTACAATTTTGCACCTTGGTGGGTTAGCCTGGTGGAACAGTGGCCAACTATTGCGAATTCTACAATTAGAAGCTCTGGCTACAGGTCCTTTGGCACTTCTGCCCTGTGCCACCTTCTCTTTTTTTTTGGAGCTCGAGGTCTGGCTGGAACCCTTTTGCTTTTCCATGCTAGACATTTTTCACTTGACTGTGGCCCTGCAGCTGGTCTCTCTCCCTGTCCCTCTCCTTATCTCTCTCCCTGTCTTTCTCCCTGCCTGATTAATTACTAGCCCTGCATTGGCCCTGCACTTGCCCTACACTGGCCCTGCATTATCCCTAATATGTGTAATATAGATTCCCAGAACAATTACACCCCAATTTTAACAAAACAGTTCTCTGTCTCTCAGAACTTCACAGACAGTGCTTCTGTTCGTCTAAGCAGTCACAGCACAACTGATGCGTTACTGGCTTACCGAGCCTGAGCGAATCAGATCAAGCCCTTCCCACTAGGTCAGGTGACCGTTTTTTTCCCGGACTTTTTGCCGCACGAATAACGAACAGTAAAAGTTTGCTAATTAACTGAATTTGTACGCATCAGCGTATAAAGTAATTTATGCGTAGCATTAGCGTACAATTTATCGGACAAGTACATAGCGAATGCGTAGAAAGCTTTAAGAACATTTTCGAATCTAACGAAACGAATCTCAAAAAATCCGGATTGACATCATCACAGGTCCTTCAACCCCCAATAATATAGAGAACAACTGCAATGATAAGCTATCCACTGAGACTAGAATGGAATGGTAAAAGTAGGTCCTTCTCTTTTCTCTTCATTTAACACCCCCCCTCCCCCCATGCATTCCCTGTTTTTACTAATTTTACTTCCTTTCTTGTTTTGATGGTTTACATAGGGGCATGACCAACTAAAAGAAAATCCATTTGGCACCATTATTTTTGTGCAATATCATATGTGGCTGGTGGGGTTTGTGTGCCAGGGCTGCTTTATAATCCCAAACCATCCCTAGTGGCACACAATATTACATGCAGCGGCAAGCACAGTTCATGAAGCATAATGGGAGGGGCTATGAATGGGGCATGGTGGCCAAATTTAGACTCTTGCTATGGGAGCCAGTGATTTCTATGTATGCCCCTGACCATATTTAATAAAAGTTGGAATAGAAGAATTGTTGGGTCGGTAGAGAGAGAGGAGAATGACCTAACAGAAAAACATTAAGAAAATGCATACAAGATACCAAGGTATAGAGGAACAGTTATGATGCTTAATGGAATTAATAAAAATCCAGTTCAAATCACTAAATCAATGAGGGACATTTATCAAGACTGGTGTTCCCATATGCCGGTCTTGATCCCTTTGAGGCACAATGAGATGCGTCTAATTTATTAAGTGGCAGATGCCTCTTAATAAGTTAGGCACATCTCTGGCAGTTGTGCATCAGAAATTAAAGTCTAAGCCAGCTAGGGGCTGCTATATAATTCAGCTATAACTCATGCCAGTTTCTGGCATAAGTTATAGTAAACCTGGAGGCCTGCTCTAAGCCTCACCTCTCCTGGTAAGCCCCTCATTGTCTCTACATGAATATCACTTGTCTAAGATTGGGCTCATGTTGACATATGTAAGAAAATTACCCTCCAGAAAGGAGAAATATAACCCTTATATTAATAGACTATTATTCGTCAAAGACTGTATTATGCATATATAGATACAAAGAAAAACAGATGTTCCAGTAATTATACTTTATATTCTCCCCAAAAGGGGCCATCCTTTTACACTCTTCCGAAAAAAGGGTTAACCCTTTCAAGATTAAAAGGAGTTTTTTACCTGCTTTTCACCAATATAACTAACAGTGCCCCACAGACAGTGTCCCACAGAAGATTGCATACACATCCCAGACATACCTGTGTGCACTTTGTGCCTTTATTCCATCTTCAGAAAAAAGCACTTTTATTCTGCAGGAAAACAACTCCCAAGTGCCCAGCTCTGCTGCTGCAAGTACTCAAAGCAAACCAGACTGAAGTGGTGAGGGCTGCTTTAGCTGCTCATATCTTGGGATTGGTAGCAGATAGAAAAATGGTTGACCTTCTTTGAAAGCTGGGATTCCAAGCTTTCAAATGATACCAAAGTCACAGCATTATATCCAGTATATTAGAGGATATAGCTTTTAGAAATCGAGTCTGGGCAGAAAGCTGTTTTTACTTTCACTTTCAGCTGGGCACTTGGGAGCTGTTTTCCTGCAAAATAAAAGTGCTTTTTCTGAATATGTAATACAGACACACAGTGCACACAGGTATGTCTGGGATGTGTTTGCAATCTTCTGTGGGGCACTGCTATTAGTTATATAGGTAAAATGAGGTGACAGACTCCCTTTAACCCTTTCCATTTTGGTGTTTTCATTTTTCACACCCTGCCTTTCTAGAAGTAAGACATTTTTATTTTTTGTTTTTTGCAGGAAAAGTTTTAATTTTTATGGGACCATTTACTATTGCATACAATGTAGTCGAAAGCTGGGAAAAATTCCAAATGGGGTGGAATTGGGAAAAAAATGCAATTTCACCACAATTTTAAGGGTTTCGTTTTTACGGTGCTCGCTATGTGGTAAAACTGACCAGTTGCCTTCATTCTCCAGATCAGTATGATTATGACGAAACTATATTTTTATAGTTTTTCTTGTGTTTCTTTTCATTTTGGAGCGTGTTTGACTTTTTTGATTTCTTTTCATTCAATATTTTGGGAGGTGAAGGGATTTTTTTTTCCATTACGCCATTCACCATATGGGATAAAATTGTTTATTTTTTTTTATTCTAGTGAAAGGGGGTGATTTAAAGTTTTGTATTTTTTTTTAATCTTAAACTTTTTTTTTTACTTTTTTTTTTTTTTTTTAATTTTATAGACACCCTAGATCTCAATCCTGTGCTGCCACCTGCAAGCCAGCATTGGAATATACTAGTAATCTGCCTGGAAGCCTTGTGCATGTTATTACCTGTACAGGCAGCTTTCTCTGATCTCAGCCAGGGAAAAGTACCCCGAGCCAGGAAGTGCGTGGCTCCTGGTTTTAGTGCTCCCAGATGTCATTATCACATTTGACCACAGTATCTGAGGGGTTAAATGTCCATGATCTGCATTGCTGCGGATTTCAGAAATTAGTCCCCGGGCCTCTGCTGTTTAAAATAACAGAAACCCGGTGGCTATGGTATCCGTAGTGCTCGCAGTGCCATCTTTCAAGATCAAGGCCTTTAGGCCTGTGATATAAGTAAGGTAAAGTAGTATAATAAGGTAACGTAGCTTGTGGGGTGAAAAAAAGCCTAAATCCATCCTTTTCAGCCTATTAACCTGAAAAGTTGATTCCAAGGAAAGCAAAAAATCCTCATGAGATATCAGCGAACTTCAAATCAGATTTTTCCATTTTAGTGGGCTTACTCTTAATTGTTAAAATCAAATGCAATTGTATTTCCTAACTTGGAGCAATGTCACCACTGAATACTATCAACATTATTCTACTATTTATTATCACTAATCATTTTTTGCATAATCTGTATATAATTGTTGTCATTTATTTAACAATGACCTACAATTAAACTTCATTATGTTTCAATGTAGTACTTTAAACAAGCAAGGTGGATATTATTGAAACTCACATCGGCTTGACAAATACTATAATTACATTGAGCAGATATGTGGGAGACGCTGTTACGCTAAAAAGAACATTTATTTTTTTTCTTATACCAAAGAATGGGGGTTTTCAGCAGATGTTTTTGATTCTTTGCTGCAACTGATTAATGAAGGAAAGTATTTATATCCTTTGAGTGCTACAACACATTTCCCACTCAACAGTGTGGGTGATGCGAATGCCAAGAATATGTTAATTAACATGCAGTGATTACTTGGGATCAAAATAAAGATCTGGTAAATAAGGCACTGGTTCTATTGGAAATTTTCAAACAAAAACTACACTTTTTACAGGTTTATGTAATAGTTTAAAAGATGAATGCAAAGTGTTTATAACCCTTATGGATAAATAATAATAAATATACAACCGGAAACAATACATGCAGGCCCAGACATATTCTGGATTTGTCTGGAAATACATAATTTCTAATAGGTGTTGGCAGCGTGCCTCCCCACTGAAAAGATCATACTTACTTGCTTCCCATCACTCCATTCTTCCACACTGGCTCCCACATCTCCATCTTCGGGTCGAGGATTTGATTTCTTTGACCCCAATATGGTCATGGTCATCTGATCCTCTTTAGCCAACCACTTGCTTCAGCTGTTGAAGCCAGAGGTTGGCTGAAGAAGATCAGGTAACCATGACTATGCCGAGTAGGAAATAAACAAACCCCAGACTGGAAGATAGAGATGTGGGAGTGAAAACGGAGGACCAGAGTGGAGTGAAGCAGGTAAGTATGATCCTTTGAATAGGGGAGGCAGGCTGTCAGCACCTGTTAGAAAATATGTATTCCAAGGCAACTGCTTTAAGGCTCATTTACACTGTGTGGATGAGCAGACAATTATTGGGAATGAAGAGTTTCTTCCCGATAACTACCTGCTCATCAGTAGAGGTGAATAGCTACATTTACATGTAGCGATAACCTCCAACGTATGAGGACGAGCAAAGGCGCCAGATTCATCTTTGTGGACACAAGACCCCAATTCTCCACCAAAAGCAGATGTGACTTAAACGATCAGTGGTTAAATACCACAGTTTTCATTCTGGATTCATAGCAAGTCAATTTTAAATAAACCTCATAAACAGAAGTTCCTTAGTAAAGGTGGCTTTAGATCCCAATAAAAGTTAAATTGGCCTGAGTCCCTGTGAGTGCAAATTGTTCATGTCCCACAATTAAAAACCATCCGCATTGGTGTAAACTGAAAAGGGGTTCTGTGACTGAAGTAAAAGTCTAATTTAAATGTCTTGTTTTAAGATATATATAGAAATCTGTATGAGAGATAAGAAATTTATCATGCAATTGAGAGAATGGCAGTATTTGTGCATCTTCCATAAGATTTGAACTATGCAAAAACCCTTATCATGCCAAGTGTTCAAATTGATGTCAAGAATAAGAAAAGCCTATAGAGGTCGCTGACTGATTGGAATGTGTAGTCTTACCACAAAATGGCAACTAGTTTATCGAGGTAGATAGAAAGTATGGAAGATGTCTATTTGACCATGAACGGCTTAAGGTAGAAATAAATGAAGCTTGGGCGGAGCTTGGCAGCAGAGCAAAGTGCACATGTTTGTGTTAACTCCGCTAAGGGCTAAGTGGAAGCGGGCTTCATAAGCGATATCACTGACTGCAAAATGGGAAAGACCTGTAGAGATAAGTCCAGAGATACCCCAGGACTTCAGAGGTCCACTTGTAATCATGGAGAGATTGACAAATTTGTTAAAAAGGCAGCCCTGGCTGCGAAGACGGGATCCAAGATGGCACCGGATAGCGAGTTCCCACAGCACTCAGAGCACATAGAGTACTCTGCAGACTAAGATGGAGATTGTGAAAGTGACGCTGATTGACATCATTTACATGAAAATCTTCCAGTCTCTAGAACCTTCATAAGGGGCATTTTGGGCGATACGCTGGTTCCCCTGAAACAGGATCTACAGGACATAAAGAAAGATCTCAAGCAGGTCGGTGAACGGGTGAAATCACTAGAATCGGGCCACGAAGCAGTAGTTCTATTTAATAAAGCAGTCTCACATAGATTTGACCATGCACAAGCCCACATGAATCTCCTTTATAGCCTCATTGAGGATTAAGATAACCGCGGGCATTATGCCCACCACCTAAACCGCAAGAACCATCAAGGCAGAATTGTCCGCTTCCAGACCAAAGAAAAATTATTAAAAGTCGCTAGAGACAAGCAATCTATTACTTTTTCAGGGAACACCATCACCCTGTACCAAGATTTATCACCTATGACTTTGCAAAAGTGTAGGGCCATGAGACCCCTTTTGGAAGTGTTGAGACACAACGCAATAACTTACCGCTGGCTCCATCCTTTTAGACTGCTGATAAATGCTCCTGGACGTAAGATGGTGGTGAGGTCCCCAGCTGATTTACCACAAGTTTATGATATTCTGGAGATTGTGGCACTGGACATTCCAGATTGGAACAATGTACAGAATCTCACAGATCTACCAGCCATGCCTGTACTACCTACCTGGACACCCAGCAATACGTCGAAAGCACAACGCCAAAAAAGGAAGCTGACTCCAAGATGACTACATATTGAACCTGAGTGACCTGTCTCCAGCATTTCTTTGTTACCTATCTTTATGTTGCATATATCCATTTCTTTCTATCTTTTATTTTCTCCTCCTATCTATACATGTACAGAGATATTTTTTCAAACACCCTGAAGTCCAGAATTGACTTCTACAGGGCCTCTACTCCTGTTTAGGCTATACCTTTAGTACTAACGCCATTTAACCCTAGTATGTCACTCATTTGTCTCACTATATTTGGACCTAGAGATACGAGACCTATATTCCATTTTGTATCTATGTGCTCGCTTCCCACTAGGCATGCCCTACCTTGGTACAAACTCGACCCCCTTTTAGAACTACCACGCATGTCACACAGTACCATATACAGACATACACACACATACACACAAACACATACATACTTACATACTCCAGGCAGGCAGGCAGGCTGCACGTCTTCACGCCCAGGAGGCGCGCAGCTATGACGATTCCCCACAGCGCCCTCTGCTGGGCGCTGTAGGGAATCGTCATAGCGACGCACCTCTTGGGCATGAAGACATGCGGTCTGCCTGCCTGCAGTATGTACGTATGTATGTGTTTGTGTGTATGTGTATGTGTGTGTATGTATGTATGTATGTCTGTCTGTATGTATGTGGTGACGGATCCGTCCTGAACTCCATTGAAAGTCAATGGAGGGCGGATCCGTTTACCATTGTGGTCACACCAAATGGATCCGTCCCCTTTGACTTGCATTGGGGGTCATTCCGGATCCGTCTTGGTGCGGATGCCTGGACTAGAGAGAAAACCGCAGCATGCTGCGGTTTGTTCTCCGGTCTGAAGACTGAACGGAATACTTTCAGGAGCATTCCGATGTCTTCAGTTCAGTTTTGTCCCCATTGACAATAAATGGGGACAAAACGGAAGCGTTTTTTTCCAGTATTGAGCCCCTATGACGGAACTCAATACCGGAATTTAAAAACGCTAGTGTGAAAGTAGCCTTATATAAATAGAGTTAGGAAACGGAGTTACTCCACAAAAAGCATCTTTCTGACACTATCTTAGAGCAATTAAATAATTTACGATCTAGCCTTAAAACCCTGCTAAACGTACAGACAGTCAAATTATATCTCTAGGCAAAATTCAGATATTATGCCCAAGGAGATAAAGCTTCTAAATTCATGCTATCTCACATTAAAAAGAGGAACTCCCATACCTACATACATTCAATCAAGTCTACGTCCTCTACGCTAATTATGACAACAGAGGAGATAGCTCTCCGTTTTCGAGAATTTTACCAAGCATTATATAATATTAGACAGCCTTCTTCATGACAAGAAGTAAAAGATAAAGTGCAGGAAATAGACTCATGGTTGTCAACGTTGAGTCTCCCTTCTCTGTCTGAAGAACAAGCAAAGTCTTTGTTATGCCCATTCACTATACAGGAGTTGGAACTCAAAAATACCCCTTTACACAAGTGCCCGGGACCAGATGGCTTATCCTTGCTTTATTATCGTACTTTTAGATCAACACTTCTCCCCTGATTCCTGGATCTCTGTAATAAAGTATTGAAGGGAGATAGTCTACCCAATCAGATGTTAATGGATTATATTACCATTATCCCTAAGGAAGGAAAAGATATTTCAATGTGTGCCAGCTACAGGCCCATTTCCCTATTAAACGCCGATCTGAAATTGTTTGCCAAAATGATAGCCATGAGATTAAAAGATTTGCTTCCCAGCATTATTAACAGTGAACAAGTGGGCTTTGTCACCTGAAGAGAGGGAAGAATGAATACCACCCGTCTACTACATATAATAAGACATGATTCTCGGCGATCTGTGCCACTAGTTCTTTTGGGTACGGATGCAGAAAAAGCATTTGATCGAATAGATTGGATTTTCATGCAAAGAACTTTACACAGATTTGGGATCCCTGACCAATTTACCTCATAATAGCGATGTATAAAGGTCCAACTGCTATGGTCATGGTCAATGGTCACAAGTACTTAATGGTCATGGTCAATAGTCACAAGTACTTAATGTGACACTAGACTTGCAGAAACAGAAAACCCTTGAACTCCTTACCCCCTACCAATGGTCAAACACAACTATTAAATTCCTGGGGATACATATTACCTCTAGTAACATAGTAACATAGTAACATAGTTTACAAGGCCGAAAAAAGACATCTGTCCAACCAGTTCGGCCTGTTTTCCTATAAGTTGATCCAGAGGAAGGCAAAAAAAACCCTGTGAGGTAGAAGCTAGTTTTCCCCACTTTAGGGAAAAAAATTCCTTCCCGACTCCAATCAGGCAATCAGAATTACTCCCTGGATCAACGACCCCTCTCTAGTAACTATAACCTGTAATATTATTACCCTCCAAAAATACATCCAGGCCTCTCTTGAACTCTTTTAGTGAACTTACCATCACCACCTCCTCAGGCAGAGAGTTCCATAGTCTCACTGCTCTTACCGTAAAGAATCCTCTTCTATGTTTGTGTACAAACCTTCTTTCCTCCAGACGCAGAGGATGGCCCCTCGTCACAGTCACAGTCCTGGGGATAAATAGATCGTGGGAGAGATCTCTGTACTGACCTCTGATATATTTATACATAGTTATTAGATCTCCCCTCAGTCGTCTTTTTTCTAAAGTGAATAAGCCTAATTTTGATAATCTTTCTGGGTACTGTAGTCCACCCATTCCAGTTATTACTTTAGTTGCCCTCCTGTGAACCCTCTCCAGCTCTGCTATGTCTGCCTTGTTCACAGGAGCCCAGAACTGTACACAGTACTCCATGTGTGGTCTGACTAGTGATTTGTAAAGTGGCAGGACTATGTTCTCATCACGGGCATCTATGCCTCTTTTGATGCAACCCATTATCTTATTGGCCTTGGCAGCAGCTGTCTGACACTGGTTTCTGCAGCTTAGATTTCTGTTCACTAAAATTCCTAGGTCCTTTTCTATGTCAGAGTTACCCAATATTTTACCATTCAGTATGTACTGGTGACTTGCATTATTCCTTCCCATATGCATAACTTTACATTTGTCAGTGTTAAACCTCATCTGCCACTTCTCTGCCCAAGCCTCCAGTCTATCCAGATCCATCTGTAGCAGTGTACTGTCCTCTTCTGTGTTAATTACTTTACACAGTTTAGTGTCATCTGCAAAAATTGATATTTTACTGTGCAAGCCTTCTACAAGATCATTAATAAATATATTGAAGAGAATAGGGCCCAATACTGACCCCTGTGGTACCCCACTAGTTACAGTGACCCAATCTGAGTATGTACCATTAATAACCACCCTCTGTTTTCTATCACTGAGCCAGTTACTTACCCACATACAGACATTTTCTCCCAGGCCAAGCATTCTCATCTTATATACTAACCTTTTATGTGGTACAGTGTCAAATGCTTTGGAGAAGTCCAGATATACGACATCCATTGATTCACTGCGGTCCAGTCTAGAACTTACCTCCTCATAGAAACTGATTAAATTGGTTTGACATGACCGATCCCTCATGAAGCCATGCTGATATGGAGTAATTTGCTTATTTTCATTGAGGTACTCCAAGATAGCATCTCTTAGAAAACCCTCAAACAGTTTACCCACGACAGATGTTAAACTTACCGGCCTATAGTTCCCGGGCTCTGTTTTTGGACCCTTTTTGAATATTGGCACCACATTTGCTATGCGCCAATCCTGTGGAACACTCCCTGTCAGTATAGAGTCCTTAAATATCAGAAATAAGGGTCTGGCGATGACATTACTTAATTCTCTTAGGATACGGGGGTGTATGCCATCCGGTCCTGGCAATTTGTCTATTTTAATCTTTTTAAGACGCAGCTCTACTTCTTCCTGGGTCAGACAGGGCACTTTTAATGGGGAATTTACTTTTATATTCTGCATTTCATCTGACAGTTTATTTTCCTCAGTGAATACAGTGGAGAAAAAGATATTTAGTAGCTTTGCTTTCTCCTCATCGCTCTCTGCAACTCCCCCCTCATTACTCTGTAAGGGGCCGACACCTTCAGGTTTATACTTTTTACCATTTATATAATTAAAGAACATTTTAGGGTTAGTTTTACTTTCTTTGGCGATTAATCTCTCGGTCTCTAGTTTGGCTGTTTTTATTTGTCTTTTACATATTCTATTTTTTTCCTTGTAGTTTTTCAATGCTTCCTCGCTCCCCTCCTGTTTTAGTGATTTAAATGCTTTCTGTTTGTCATTTATTGCTTTCTTTACAGTTCTGCTTATCCACATTAGTTTTTTCTTGTTCCTTAACCTTTTATTCCCATAAGGTATGTACCTCTCACAATTAGATATTAGGATGCTTTTAAAAATATCCCATTTTGTGGCTGTATTTTTATTTTTGAGGACTTTGTCCCAGTTAGTTAGGCCTATGGCCTCTCTTAGTTGGCTAAATTTAGCTTTTTTGAAGTTAGGTATTTTTGTTCCTCCCTGAAGAAACGCTCTTTTGAATGACAATTGGAAGGTTATTATATTATGGTCACTATTTCCCAGCTGTCCCCCGACCTGCACATCTGTTGTTCTGTCAGGTCTATTGTCTGACCCCTCAAACATTTATAAGGAGAACTTTCAAAGTTTTCCTCAAAATATTAAAGCTCTATTAGACTCATGGGATATCCCATTTACTTCATGGTTTGGCAGGCGCTCCCTAGTCAAGACAGTAATTTTGCCCAAAGTGCTTTACCACTTACAAACCCTTCCCACCCCCTTTTCATTTTTTGCACAGCTCAGATCTATTCTTTCTGCCTTTCTCTGGAAAAAAGACCTAGATTAAAATATTCTTACACTATTCAACCAATAAAATACGGAGGTATGGGGATGCCAGACTTCATTATGTATTACAAGGCTATCCAAGGTATGATATGTATGGAATGGCTTAGGTCTCAAGAGGACCGTTTAGATATCCAAGCGGAATCCATCTTTTCCCCAGTACCTTTAAGGACTCTATTGCTTTTAGACTGCAAGACTGCACAGTCAGAGATTTCTAATCCTATCACGCGCAACACAATTAAGCTGTGGAAATCAAGCTTGGGCCCATTGTTATTGTTTTCTCCCCTTTCCCCCTGATTCAGTTCAGGGATGTGCTTTGGGAATCTTCTTCCCAGTTCAGGCCAACTCTAACATCGGTTTGTAAAAACCTTACAACCCCACTCAGATACACAGGGAGGCTTGAAGGGAGATTGGGAGTCTCAGAGACACGTATCTTCTCTGACCCTTTTCCATCGTATGCACATCAAACATTATATCAGTACCTTCCTACCTATTGCTTGAGAGAACCCATCAGGGTTTGAAAAGGAATTTTTCGACTCGAGAACCTAGTAAGAAAATCACTAAGATATACACTGGTTTGGTTTCCCAGACCGGGCCAGCAACTTTCGACTACTTAAAAAAATGGGAGGATGAGCTTCAATTGTCGTCCACACAGAAAAGTATTCAGCGATGTCTCATTTTGACTCCCAAAATCTCAACCTGTGTCAGGTTACAAGAAAATTACTATAAAGTCCTTACTCATTGGTACTATACTAATGTGGCTCTTCATAAGATGTACCCAGAAGTTAGTGAGATATGTTGGAGATATGAAAAGGAAGTCGGTTCTTTTATGCACATCTGGTGGAGCTGTTCGATCATCCAGACATTTTGGAGTGAGGTGTGCAAGATCCTTTCACGTGTGTGCGGGGTCTCACTTAAATCTTCATCACAATTATGCTTATTAAGTTTAACTGACCAAACCACATGCTCAGCCCACTCAAAAATCCTGATAACACATCTTCTGACGGTGGCCAGAATCCTCATTGCCTCATTTTGGAGGTCGGACAGCTCCCCCCTATAGCAATGTGGCTTACAAATGTGATGACATGACAGACTGGAACAGATTGCGGGATGGTAGACCAGACGCACAAACAAATTTGCCAAGATCTGGAGTCCTTGGCGCGAATTCCGTGGCTTTTCACCATGATGCGAATGTGATCCACTTCTAATGTAATCTTTTCTGCAGATTGGGATCTTTTCCTTTAAAAAGTTTGGAATCTATTCGGAGAGAGCCAAATTGGCTCCAATTGCAGTGGAAATTGGATTATACATAACTCCCTCTAGTCTCCTAGGTCTCTGAATTTTTAGGAAAAACTGTTACCTTTTTTAGTTAATTTTTTAATGCATTTTTTATCTTCCCTATCCCTAAGCTCTTAAATGTAATGAAATAGTAAACCTTATATGAGTGATACTGAGATACATATGGGGTTTGCTCATACAGAGGTACGTAGCGGAAGTTGAGCTTGGAGTAGGTTTGGCATGTGTTGCGCCTGCGCCCACAATATTCGCAGCATCACCATTTCCCTAGCTGACAATATAAGCAGAGCTGGCCCTGCCAGTTCTTTGGGTGGCTATGGCCGTACATTACCTCCACTTTATATTGCCACCCTGGCCACCACCCTTCTCCTTAGATTTCTTCTCCTCTTCGGCACCCTGATTTGGCTCCTGGGTCTTGTCCAACACATGATCATCATCAGAGCCCTCTTCCTCCCTGCCACTTTTCTCACACTGTGATATATCATGGTGGGTTCCTTGGCCCCCTCCCCACTCCCTGCTCTATATTTGCCTCAACTGCCACTGTTGCTGTCCCACTGCCAATAATATGGCTACAGGTGACACTATTACTACCACTAACACAGCCATGCATGGGTCCCATCCTCCTCTTGAACCTCCTCCTCAGAGAACTATAAATGCTGTCTCTCACACAAGCCGTCAATACGCCAAAAACTCTCTTTTGTTGCTTCTTCTTAGAAAAAAAGAAGGCATTCCACTAGAAGGAGATAGTGAGGGCAGAGATGCATCCGAATGGCTTTTTTGGGGTGCAAGGAAGAGGAGCACAAGGAATTCTGTGACTTCTGACTCCAAGGCACACTATCATACTCAGAAGTCAACTCCACTTTATCCTCCAGTGACTGAGGAGTGTGCCATTCAATCCACAATCTCATCCTTTTTATCCTCAATGAAAATGTTGTGCCTTTCCAAAGCCAGGGACAACTGTGGCCTACAACTGCCACTACTAATACTACAACTATTTCTGGCAGGATAGCTGGTGCTGCTATTATAGTACCTACATTCTGGCTCTGGGAAGACAACACCTGGCCATGGATCTTTCGTTTGGTACCCTTTAATATTTCTGACATTTTTGGTCTTATGTACACAGCCACACAAATAGACCTGGGTGATTTTGCCAAAAAATAAAATCTCAATTTTTTTTTCTTATTTTTGTTAATTAAGCAGAAAAAATACCAAGACTGTACTGAATCATTTACCAGTAGAAGCACATGTACCTGGGCAAATTGGCTAGGTAAACACTCCATAGACATGTAGTCAAATATTTTCTCGTACAATATTTGATGATGTACATATGCAGCCATTTGTAACTTGAAGCTTATAACTTGTTGTAGATTCACAAATGACATTGAAGTACAAAAAAAAGTAGGTTGATGAATCAAAGGCGAACCTACTTTGTTTGCATAAAGTGATGACAAACAGTGGCACAAAGACATGCCATTTTATAATGAGTGGGAGTGCGATCTCTAGGAGTTCCACCAATCTTGAGAATGAGGAGGACACAGTGTTGATTTAGTGCTGCATAGTGATTGCTGGAAACTTCGCAGGAATTGTGTCCCATTGTGTAGAAGAATTTACTTGAATGAAGCACTGATGCTGGATGAAAAACAGCAAAGGGATGAATTATATAATGTGGCATCCCATGCGGAAAAAAAAATATCTCTAGGTTTAAAGGGAAACCTATTTGATTTTAATCATTACCACAAAAACCTAACCAGTCCTATTGTTGGACACCTAGTAACATAGTAACACCTTTTCTGGTGTTTTTGATACTGGGTCCTACTTCCATCCTGGATTGAAATGATAATTTCTATACTACTCTGGCCCAGTAAGGACCCACTCCTCATTGCATTGCTAAGCAACTGGTGAATGGTCAGACGCTTATATAAAACTTAATAGAATAGTTTATTGAGACAAAGCTTACTTTGTGCCTAACAAATCAATCTCACACAATGGCCCAGATTTACTAATGTGTCTGCAGAAAAAAATATGTGTAATAAGTGACACACATTTGTTTTTTTTAATAAGTGACACCGATTTTGGGTTTCTACAGTTTTTCCCAACTTACTCAACATAGGGGTCGGGCTTAACAAAATGTGAGAACCTTCATGGGAAATGGCCCATCAAGTCCTTTTATGAAGTAAAAATCTCTCTCAAAGTAAGACTGCAACCAATGCATGGCATAGGGAAAATATTAAAAACTTTGAAAACATTATTTTTTTCTTTTCATTCTCTGCGCTCACACTTCACTGCCATGACTGGTGGGAAGGGGCAGGAACAGCACCAGCTCAATTCTACTTCCTACTTCCTTCTACTGTTCTACTTCTACGCCATAGATTTCGGGTACAACATACAGTACTATTTGGGGAAAATTTCTGGGAATGTCCAAAGCTGTGTCATTTGAGTGATAGCTTGAGCTTCAAGACAGTAATAGTAAACCGATTCTCTTTTTACTATTTGTTGCTGGGAAAGCTATAGCTAAATACTGGCTTTCAGGTACAGCTCCTACTGTAAATTATGTTAGATATGAAAGTAATGTCCACAAACGAATACAGAATCTATATTTTTTAGACTCTCAAACCCATGGCTACAGGATGAAGTGATCCAAATGTTTTTTTTTTTTGTTTGTTTGTTTTTTAGCCTCAGTGGTATATAGCCCATGATAGCTTAGGCCAGTGACTGGCTGCAGCAGTGTACAGGGAGTCACCACTGCAGCCACAATACATTACTAACTATAGCTAAGGGGAAAGGAAGGAGCGGCGGGCTCTGAAAGTAAGTGTAAGATTATTTGACAGGCCCCAGGTAGTTTAGTGAAGTAACAAATACATTGGCCTACCCTTTTCATTATGCTAGACTTGGGTACTTAAATTCTGAAATTAGCAAATTATGGGTGATTGATTAAAGGGTAAACATGGCAGTTTGTGTTTAAGACTGGTCCATCTACATGATGTCCTGTTTGAGCCCTCCTACTGTATGTTATTTGAAGCTGTGATCTATATGATTGTCTACTGCCATCCATATGGTAACAAAGTCCAGCAGCCTTGCGTGGAGGCTGAATTGTCATGATTCCCCTGAGTGTATTATAATTACTGTATGTTATTTTTTGGGGCTTCCAACACAAAGTTGTTTTTTGCTGGCTCTGACCTTTTTGGATTGTTTCTAATAGGCTGCGTCTTCCTGGTTCACATGGCAAAAGGCTTTCCATGTGATGGGTCACATCACTGAGCTGATTCCCAAAGTGTCCATCGGTCATTTTAACCCCTTCAGTCCCGGGACTGTTTTCACCTTCATGCCCAGGCCATTTTTTGCAAATCTGACATGTCACTTTATGTGGTAATAACTTTGGAACGCTTTTACTTATCCAGGCCATTCTGAGATTGTTTTCTCGTCACATATTGCACTTCATGACAGTCATACATTTGAGTCAATATATTTCACCCTTATTTATGAAAAAATACCAAATTTACCAAAAATTTGGAAAAATTAGCAAATTTCCAAATTTCAATTTCTCTACTTTCAAAATACACAGTAATACCTCCAAAAATAGTTATTATTTTACATTCCCCATATGTCTACTTTATGTTGGCATCATTTTGTAAATGTCATTTTACTTTTTTAGGACGTTATAAGGCTTCAAAGATTTGAATCAAATCTTAAATTTTTTATAAGATTTCCAAAACCCATTTTTTTTAATGACCAGTTCAGATATAAGGTTACTTTGTGGGGCTTATATAGTGGAAACTCCCCATAAATCACCCCATTTTAGAAACTACACCCCTCAAGCTATTCAAAACTGATTTTACTAACTTTGTTAACCCTTTATGTGTTCCATGAGAATTGACGGAATATTGGAATGAAATTTCAAAATTCCATTTTTTTTAGCAGATTTTAAGATTTAATCCAATTTCCATGAAACACATCAAGGGTTAACAACAAAAAAACCCCACAAACTCTATTACCCCAATTCTGTAGTTTACAGAAACACCCCATATGTGCTCGTAGCCCAATGTACTGGCGCACAGCAGGCTTCACAGTGGAAGGAGCACCATATGGCTTTTGGAGAGCAAAATTAGCTGGAATAATAATTGGGAGCTATGTCGCACATGAAGACCCCCTGAGCTGGCCCTACAGTGGAAACCCCCCAAAAGTGACCCCATTTTGGAAAGAGCACCCCTTAAGGAATCTTTCAAGGGGTGTGGTGAGCCCTTTCAGCTCAATGGGTTTTCCCAGAATTAGGATTCACGCGGAAGTGAAAAATTGCAATTTTTTGACAAAAAAGTTGCTATACACCCACATTTTTCACATTCACAAAGGGTAACGGGACAAAATGCACCCCACATTTTGATCACCATTTCCCCCCGAACACGGCAACACCCCATATGTGCTCGTAGCCCAATGTACTGGCGCACAGCAGGCTTCACAGTGGAAGGAGCACCATATGGCTTTTGGAGAGCAAAATTAGCTGGAATAATAATTGGGAGCTATGTCGCACATGAAGACCCCCTGAGCTGGCCCTACAGTGGAAACCCCCCAAAAGTGACCCCATTTTAGAAAGAGCACCCCTTAAGGAATCTTTCAAAGGGTGTGGTGAGCCCTTTGAGCTCAATGGGTTTTCCCAGAATTAGGATTCACGCGGAAGTGGAAATGAAAAATTGCAATTTTTTGACAAAAAAGTTGCTATACACCCACATTTTTCACATTCACAAAGGGTAACGGGACAAAATGCACCCCACATTTTGATCACCATTTCCCCCCGAACACGGCAACACCCCATATGTGCTCGTAGCCCAATGTACTGGCGCACAGCAGGCTTCACAGTGGAAGGAGCACCATATGGCTTTTGGAGAGCAAAATTAGCTGGAATAATAATTGGGAGCTATGTTGCACATGAAGACCCCCTGAGCTGGCCCTACAGTGGCAACCCCCCAAAAGTGACCCCATTTTGGAAAGAGCACCCCTTAAGGAATCTTTCAAGGGGTGTGGTGAGCCCTTTGAGCTCAATGGGTTTTCCCAGAATTAGGATTCACGCGGAAGTGAAAATGAAAAATTGCAATTTTTTGACAAAAAAGTTGCTATACACCCACATTTTTTACATTCACAAAGGGTAACGGGACAAAATGCACCCCACATTTTGATCACCATTTCCCCCCGAACACGGCAACACCCCATATGTGCTCGTAGCCCAATGTACTGGCGCACAGCAGGCTTCACAGTGGAAGGAGCACCATATGGCTTTTGGAGAGCAAAATTAGCTGGAATAATAATTGGGAGCTATGTCGCACATGAAGACCCCCTGAGCTGGCCCTACAGTGGAAACCCCCCAAAAGTGACCCCATTTTGGAAAGAGAACCCCTTAAGGAATCTTTCAAGGGGTGTGGTGAGCCCTTTGAGCTCAATGGGTTTTCCCAGAATTAGGATTCACGCGGAAGTGGAAATGAAAAATTGCAATTTTTTGACAAAAAAGTTGCTATACACCCACATTTTTCACATTCACAAAGGGTAACGGGACAAAATGCACCCCACATTTTGATCAACATTTCCCCCCGAACACGGCAACACCCGATATGTGCTCGTAGCCCAATGTACTGGCGCACAGCAGGCTTCACAGTGGAAAGAGCACCATATGGCTTTTGGAGAGCAAAATTAGCTGGAATAATAATTGGGAGCTATGTCGCACATGAAGACCCCCTGAGCTGGTCCTACAGTGGAAACCCCCCAAAAGTGACCCCATTTTGGAAAGAGCACCCCTTAAGGAATCTTTCAAGGGGTGTGGTGAGCCCTTTGAGCTCAATGGGTTTTCCCAGAATTAGGATTCACGCGGAAGTGAAAATGAAAAATTGCAATTTTTTCACAAAAAAGTTGCTATACACCCACATTTTTCACATTCACAAAGGGTAACGGGACAAAATGCACCACACATTTTGATCACCATTTCCCCCCGAACACGGCAACACCCCATATGTGCTCGTAGCCCAATGTACTGGCGCACAGCAGGCTTCACAGTGGAAGGAGCACCATATGGCTTTTGGAGAGCAAAATTAGCTGGAATAATAATTGGGAGCTATGTCGCACATGAAGACCCCCTGAGCTGGCCCTACAGTGGAAACCCCCCAAAAGTGACCCCATTTTGGAAAGAGCACCCCTTAAGGAATCTTTCAAGGGGTGTGGTGAGCCCTTTGAGCTCAATGGGTTTTCCCAGAATTAGGATTCACGCGGAAGTGGAAATGAAAAATTGCAATTTTTTGACAAAAAAGTTGCTATACACCCACATTTTTCACATTCACAAAGGGTAACGGGACAAAATGCACCCCACATTTTGATCACCATTTCCCCCTGAACACGGCAACACCCCATATGTGCTCGTAGCCCAATGTACTGGCGCACAGCAGGCTTCACAGTGGAAAGAGCACCATATGGCTTTTGGAGAGCAAAATTAGCTGGAATAATAATTGGGAGCTATGTCGCACATGAAGACCCCCTGAGCTGGTCCTACAGTGGAAACCCCCCAAAAGTGACCCCATTTTGGAAAGAGCTCCCCCGTACAAACATGTTAAGTGGTAGAAAGGGTACTTTTTAGCAAACTGGAGTCTCACAGAAGGCAGAAATGCAAGTAACAGCATTTCAAAGCACAGATTTGTGAAAATGAAAAATTACAAGCAGACCCCAATTTTTCACATTCACAAGGGGTTAAAGGAGAAAATGCACCCCAATACATGTTCCCCAATTTTCCCCCATTAAAACAACACCCCATTTGTGCTGGTAACCCGCTGTATGGGCGCACAGCAGGCCCCTAGAGGCAAACAGCAAAATATGTATTTTGCAGATCAGAATTAACAGACATGGTTTTTTTAGGGCCATGTCTCATTTAAAAATTTCCTGAGGTCCCCAGAAATTAAAAACCCCAAGAAATGACCCCATTTTGGAAAGAGAACCCCCGTACGAACATTTTAAGTGGTAGAAAGGGTACTTTTTAGCAAACTGGAGTCTCACAGAAGGCAGAAATGCAAGTAACAGCATTTCAAAGCACAGATTTGTGAAAATGAAAAATTACAAGCAGACCCCAATTTTTCACATTCACAAGGGGTTAAAGGAGAAAATGCACCCAATGCATATTCCCCAATTTTCCCCCATTAAAACAACACCCCATTTGTGCTGGTAGCCCGCTGTATGGGCGCACAGCAGGCCACCAGAGGCAAACTGCAAAATGTGGTTCTTGTAGGCTGAATTTAACAGACATGGTTTTTTTAGGGCCATGTCTCATTTAAAAATTTCCTGAGGTCCCCAACAACCAAAAACCCCAAGAAGTGACCCCATTTTGGAAAGAGCACCCCTGTATGGACATTTTAAGTGGTAGAAAGGGTACTTTTTCACAAACTGGGGTCACACAGAAGGCAGAAATGCAAGTAACAGCATTTCAAAGCACAGATTTGTGAAAATGAAAAATTACAAGCAGACCCCAATTTTTCACATTCACAAGGGGTTAAAGGAGAAAATGCACCCCAATACATGTTCACCATTTTTCCCCCATTAAAACAACACCCCATTTGTGCTGGTAACCCGCTGTATGGGCGCACAGCAGGCCCCTAGAGGCAAACAGCAAAATATGTATTTTGCAGATCAGAATTAACAGACATGGTTTTTTAGGGCCATGTCTCATTTAAAAATTTCCTGAGGTCCCCAGAAATTAAAAACCCCAAGAAATGACCCCATTTTGGAAAGAGCACCCCCGTACGAACATTTTAAGTGGTAGAAAGGGTACTTTTTAGCAAACTGGGGTCTCACAGAAGGCAGAAATGCAAGTAACAGCATTTCAAAGCACAGATTTGTGAAAATGAAAAATTACAAGCAGACCCCAATTTTTCACATTCACAAGGGGTTAAAGGAGAAAATGCACCCCAATACATGTTCCCCTTTTTTTCCCATTAAAACAACACCCCATTTGTGCTGGTAGCCCGCTTTATGGGCGCACAGCAGGCCATCAGAGGCAAACAGCAATATATGTTTTTTTTAGGCCAGAATTAACAGACATGTCTCATTTAAATCACTCCTGAGGTCCCCAGAAATTTAAAAAACCCACAAGTGACCCCATTTTGGAAAGAGCACCCCCGTACGAACATTTTAAGTGGTAGAAAGGGTACTTTTTAGCAAACTGGAGTCTCACAGAAGGCAGAAATGCAAGTAACAGCATTTCAAAGCACAGATTTGTGAAAATGAAAAATTACAAGCAGACCCCAATTTTTCACATTCACAAGGGGTTAAAGGAGAAAATGCACCCAATGCATGTTCCCCAATTTTCCCCCATTAAAACAACACCCCATTTGTGCTGGTAGCCCGCTTTATGGGTGCACAGCAGGCCACCAGAGGCAAACTGCAAAATGTGGTTTTTGCAGGCTGAATTTAACAGACATGGTTTTTTTTAGGGCCATGTCTCATTTAAAAATTTCCTGAGGTCCCCAACAACCAAAAACCCCAAGAAATGACCCCATTTTGGAAAGAGCACCCCTGTACGGACATTTTAAGTGGTAGAAAGGGTACTTTTTCACAAACTGGGGTCTAATAGAAAAGAATATGTAGGGATGGTGAAAAGTGGATATGCAAGATACAGAGACTAAATGTGAGGTGTAAAGTGATAAAATTTCAGGGTGCATCAGGGATGAAACTAATCCATGGATTCGTGGTAGATTCTGAAACAATCCTTGATGCACAGGCCAGGTTTTTCAGGGCACGAATCGCAGTGGTATATAGTGTCCTTCCTATTCCCCCTTTTAGAACACACCCTGCATCGCTTTTGGGTTCTTCCCTTCCTCGCTGTCTGGGGAACTTCACCAGGGAAATGTTGTCCTGGTACAACTCGGGCACCGTAACCTGAAGAAGTACTGGGGGCCTCTTCTGCTTGGTTGGGAAAAATTAGGGCCTTGATCACTACTTCTTGAAAGTGAAGGAAAGTTTCCGTGTGCCCTGCAGATTTATAGAGCACGTACGCATTGTACATTGCCGTCTGTACAAGGTGTACGGCTAGTTTTTTGTACCACACTTTGGTTTTTCGTGTGGCATTGTAGGGCTGCAGAACTTGATCTGAAAGATCAACTCCTCCCATGTGCTTGTTATAGGCCAGGATGCAGTCCGGTTTGGGGACAGTGGTAGTGGTACCACGTACTGCAGCAGGGGAGCTGGTGTTGGGGTGAATGCTGGTCAGTACAAGGACGTCCCTCTTGTCCTTGTACTTAACCACCATCATGTTTTCGTGGAGGAGAGCCCTACTTTCTCCCTTCCTAAGCGGTTGCCCTACCAGTGATCTAGGGAGCCCTCTCTGATTTTTGCGTACTGTGCCGCAAGCCACAGTACGCCTGGCACTTAGGGACATGAAGAGGGGCAAGCTGGTATAATAGTTATCTACGTAGAGGTGATAACCCTTATCCAGCAGTGGGTGCAGCAAGTCCCACACTAGTTTCCCACTAACTGATAGGCCAGCGGGGCATTCTGGGGGTTCTATTCGTGAATCTTTGCCTTCATAGACCCGGAATCTGTAGGTGTACCCTGACCTACTCTCACAGAGCTTGTACATTTTTATGCCATACCTTGCCCACTTGTTAGGCAGGTACTGGCGGAATTTTACCCTCCCCTTGAAATGCAACAGGGACTCATCTATACAGATGTTTTTTTCAGGGGTGTACACTTCAGAAAACTTGGCGCTGAAGTGATCAAGGAGGGGTCTAATTTTGAAAAGCCTATCAAAATTTGGGTCATTTTGGGGAGGACACTGTGCATTATCGTTGTAATGCAAAAATTTCAGAATAGAATAGAATCGATTCCGGATCATGGCGGCACTGAATACTGGAGTGTGGTACAAGACATCCACACTCCAATACTGTCTCATTTTTGGTTTTTTAACCAGCCCCATGTGCAGCACCAGCCCCCAGAAAATTTTCATTTCTGCTGCTGTTACTGGGGTCCAACCAAGGGGTCATGCAAATGGTGACGTGGGGTTCTGGGTAATGAACTGCTGGGCATATAGATTAGTTTGGGCCACTATAAGATTTACAAAATCATCACTGAAAAAGATTTTGAAAAAATCAATTTCGGTGAAGCCCGTGCAGTCAATTAGAATTCCAGAGTTTCCCACAAACTCTGGAATTTGGGGCTCATAAGCGTCAGGGGGTGGGGTCCATGTGGGGTCACTCTGGAGGGCTGCCTCAGCGGTCATTCTGGGGCACCTCCTAGAGGGTCCCTCATCAGCGGATGATGATGATGATGGGGGGGGGGGTGGAGGAGTAGAGGAAAGTGGCGTCCTCTTCTCCTTCAGTGGCCGACTCGGTATCAGAGGCAAGGATGGCATATGCCTCTTCTGCCGAGTAAGTGCGTTGGGATGAATGGGCCATTTCTATTTTTTTGGGGTGTGTTGGGTGAAACGTGTAAACCTTTATTTAGTGTGAGGGGTGTGTGTAGTGGTTTTACACGTGAAGGTGTTTTTTACAGTATTGACTTTGAATTAAAAAAAAAAGGGGGGGGAGGGGAATAAAAAAAAAAAAAGTTCTTGGGAGTAATAAAAGTCTTGAAATAAAAAAAAAAAAGAAAAAAAAAAGTTTTTGCTGCAGGAAAAACTTTTTTTACCGCACAAAAGAAAAAAAAAAGAGCAGACGCGATCAGTAATGGACTACTGATCGGTGCTCAGTTCTTGCAAAATGCACGTACGCAGAACACGTGCAAAAACCAAAACTGCCACTAACTAAAATTTATCTAACTACCACTAACTGTGTTTTTTTTTTTTCACAGAAGTAAAAAAAAAAAAGAACAAAAATATGCAGATGCTGCTTTCACAGCACGCACGCACACAGACGGTGTGTGAGTGCAGAAACTGCAGTGAATAAATTCACTGCAGTCCTCTGCAAACAGCACGTACGCAGATACTATGCGTACGTGCAAAAACCTACACTGACACTAACTGAAAATTATCTAACTAGCACTAACTGTGAGGGGACAGGGACAGAGGGTGGGTTAGGGATCTGTAACTTCTTCTTTTCTTCTGTTCTTCTTCTGTTCTACTTCTTTTCTTCTTCTTTTCAGCAGAAAAAGGGGCAGATAGCAGTGGTGGTGCACCACAAGTCCCAGCAAGCCAACAGCACACAGAAAGGCACAGAACCTTCCAGCACGCAGTCTCCAGCCAGAATGACTGCATGCAGGAAGGATCTGCCTCTTCCTGTGCAACTGTAGCGCTGCCATTGGCTGTAGCGTTGCTCCAGCCAATGGCAGCGCTGGCAGGGGACCCAAAACATCGGAGTCCCCTGCCTGACCTCTGGGAGGACAGGTGCTGACTAGTTCAGCACCTGTCACCTTCAGATGACCGGCCCCTTCTTCCTCTGCAGCTCCGGTGGCTTCCGGGAGCTGCGAGAGGCCGATTTTACAGGAAATATTGTTAGGAAGCATAGATTTACTTGTACGTTAAGCGCAAGTGCTGCCAAAAATTACACGGATGAGGCACTCCCATACAACAGGTATATCATATAAAGGGGGGCCTCATTCACATTGTGGTATAATTGTGGGACTCCGACACTCATTAAGCCTATGCACTAAGGGAAAGGGCTGCCAAAAATTACAAAGATCAGGCACTCCAATACACCCTTTATTATACATAAAGTAGCGCATCAGACACACCCGTGAAAAATTATCATTGATGGCCTGCTGCTGACACTCAAAAACAATAGGGGTGACATGCTGCTGCTGCGCAGACCGTCCCAAAAATGTAATAGTGACACTCTGCTGCCAAGCTGACTGAAAAAAAAAATTAAGGGACACATGCGGCTGCCGAGCTGACCGCCAAAAAAATTTAAGGGACACATGCTGCTGCCACCGCATCGCTAAGAATCGCTGATGACTGTTTCTTTTTTCGCTATCCGCCGCGGGAGGTCGGGGCCCCCCAGCGGCGTGTGCCGCGTCGGCCGTTCCACTCTCGCTCTCCGCTCTGTCGCCAGGGGTTTGCCTACTTCAAGGTCCCCCGGAGAGGGAGCCAGAGAAACGGCTACCACCCCAATGAAGGCAGCAGGCGCTTAAATTACCCACTCCTGACTCGGGGAGGTAATGACGAAAAATAACAACATAGGACTCTTTCGAGGCCCTGTAATTGGAATGAGTACACGTAAAATCCTTTAACGAGGATCTATTGAAGGGCAAGTCTGGTGCCAGCAGCCGCGGTGAGAGGAGGTGTTTGAGAGGAGCTCCTGCGTGACCTGTGTTTTTGAAGACTTGCTTGGGATATTTCCATCGGTCCCAGCCCAGAACCTGCCTCTTCCCCTGGAAGGTGGTAGGTTCTGGGCTATGAAGCCATCTGGAGCCCATGATCCTGCTTCCCGGGGTAGGCCGGCGGGGAGTAGGGGAGGCGAGCTACTCCCTGGGGTCAGGAAGACCTAGTGGGGGTATTACCATCACGGCCCCTGCAACCCCAGGGAGTGGAGAAGCGCTTGGAAGCCAGCCGCAGGTGAGAGCTACTGGAGGGAAGCCAGGACCGGTAGTGATCGGTTGGGGTGAGATGAAGCCCCGGGAGTCGGCCACCATCTTCGGCTCCCGGATCCTGGCCTACCTCCAGGAGTTTGAAGAAAATAAGAAGGCCCTGAGAAGAGACAGGGAGGCCTTAAGGCAAGAAAGACTGAAAGCCGACAGGGCCTCAAGAAAAAGGAGGCCAGAAATTTCCAAGAGGATAAAATTCCTAAAGGTGGAAATTGGAAAAACAGAGGCAAGACAGGCCATGATTTTTGAAAATAGTGGGCCCTTCAGGGAGAAACTAGCGAATGACGCAAGATTCGCCGCCATGAAGGAGCCAAAGGAGCAGCAGGAGGATGAGGAGGATGAAATCTCTGAAGAAGAGGAGGAAGAGGAGGAAAATACAGGGGCTGGTGTGGGGGTACAGGGGTCTACCTCACAGATCCCTGCAGAGCAGGTCTGCTTACCCCCCACCAGCTCTGAAGAGGCAGAGGCTGGAGACAGCGATAGCGGTGGTAGTAGCAGCGGAGTAGGAGGACGGCTGATGGCGGAGATCCGCTTGCTGGAGTCACCCAGAATCCATGAGGGTTTCTGCTTCGGTGAGTAACTGCCAGATGAGGAACCTGAAAGGAAAAGGAAAAAGAAAAAGGCAAAGAAAAAGAGAACTGAGGAGGTTAGTTTCACCTATGTTGCTCACCCGCTGCCCTCTGGACCAGCTGCAAAGTCAGTCCAGAGGGCAGCTCCCGCTATCCCCCCTAGCCCGGTTTCTGTGGTGGAACTGGAGTGTGCGAGCGGGTAGAGTAGGTGTATGAAAGCAAAGATGGCGCAGGACGCCATCCCCGCTTGTAGTAGCGTGGGCGGCATGAGGGAGGATGCGGCTGAAAAGCCGTACAGGAAGGCTCCAGGTTCAGCGAGCGCAGGAGAGGGGGGCGTGTCTGCTGCGCCTCTGGCCCCGCTCACTCCCGCGGCCCCGGTAGCGCTGAATAAGTGTACCGTGGGCTTGCGGAGGTGTGGGGGGGCCGCCGCGCCCCCCCCTCATGGGGACCCCTGTCCCCTCCTAAGTTTATCTTTGTGGCTGGTTCGGGGGCTCCCGTTCCCCCTGAGACCGCCGCTACCCCTGCTGCCGGTGTAGGCGTGATGGTGGTGAGGGGGAGCGGCGTAGGAGGGCACGCCTCTGGGCGTGTCGGGAGGCGCACCTGTGGAGAGGAGGATGGAGGGTGGGTCCTCCGCCCGTTCATTAGATCAGATGGGCGGACCTGTTGCCCATAGTGTAAAAGATCAAGTCGCTCCTGGGGTCCCTGGTGTCCCCTTTGGTGCTCCCCCTGGTCACCCTGCTTCTCCTGCCCCTGTGGTGCCTGCTGCCCTGTCCGCTGACCGGCTTACCTGTGAAGCTGGAGCGGCGGGCGGCGGTGCTGTTGAGGCGGGGGGCATGTCCGGGGGTGTGTCGGAGGGGCGCCAGTCTTCTATCTGTAAGGGAGCCGGCGGCGCTGCTGGGAATAGTAGTGCTGCGGTCCGCAGGCTCCCAGTTTCGGCTCCAGCGCGGTCTGTCCCGATCCCTGTCTCTGCTGCCCCTAGTGGTGGAGGGAGGGCGGGACAGGCTGCGGCTCCATTGAAACCGGCAGGTCCGGTGGGGTTTAGCACAGCTGCTGCGCCGGATCTGTGTGCTGGTGCAGTGGCTGTGCTGAATCCAGTTTCAAGTCCTGCTGAGAAAGCAGGACAAAAACAAAAAGTGGAGATAGAAGTTAATAAAGTTAATAAAAATAAAAATCTAATTGCAAATAAAAATGAAAATAATGGCCGGGCAGCTGCAAAAGCTGTCCTGGCCCCAATAATAAGGACTGGCCCGGCCACGACGAATGTTGCAGTGGCTGCGGCAGTAGGGGGTGTTGCCCCGGGCCCTGATGGGGGGGTTGTTTTGGCTCCTCCGTTGGGGTCTGAGGTGGCACCCAGTGTGGACGAAATGGATGTGGTAGATGGGGTAGTGGGGGGGAGGGGCTGGTCCGGTTGCCCCTCCTGCGGCCGTGGTGCCTGGCAGAAGTTATGCCAGCGTTACAGCGGGGGGGAGGGGCTGCCCTCATCGTCCTCCTCACTCCCTGGGTCTGGCGATGGTAACTTGCAGCGGCAGCTCCTAGAGCAGTGGTTCTCAACTCCAGTCCTCGGGACCCACCTGCCAGTCAGGATTTAGGAATATCCCACAGAATGAATACCTGTGGTAAGTCCTGATGGATGGACGCTAATTATATCAGCTGGTCTAAACTAAGGAAATCCTGAAAACCTGACTGGCAGGTGGGTCCCGAGGACTGGAGTTGAGAACCACTGTCCTAGAGGCTCTCAGGAGGGGAGAGAATTCCATCACAGTAGGGGTAAGGCGGTGAATCTATCCTTCTGGATAGACAGGCATGGCCTGGGGGCCTTCCGACAGCAAGGCGGGGGCGAGGCCGCATAGTCTTTACCCACAACCGGCCCCGGGAACACCAGACGGAATGTAGTCTGTCTGAGGTGGGTAGGCGATGAAGCTTGCCCTACTAGAAAAAGGGTGGCTGAGCTCCTGTTTCAGATGGGCATCAGGGCATGTGACATCTTTGCCCTGATACATCCGTATGGTACCCGGGAATTTGATGTCAGTTTTGCCCGGCCAGAGGGTCTAGAACTTTTCTGGTCCGGGTATGAACTGGCAAAAGATCAGCCGGACTGGCAGGGTTTTTTCCGCGAAAGCGATAACCCGCCAGAGTGAGGTCAAGAAAGTGACCGTTTTGACCCATAACGAGTCACTTTCTGGCATAGATATCTTGACCTGGCTAAGCAGGTACGGGGATGTCCAGGGTCTTCCTAGCAAGATCCTGGATGAATGCGGCATCTGGTCGGGCGCCTGGGTGTTTCAGGCTAAGTTGAAGCATTCAGGTGGGTCGGTTTCCCACATTCCATCTTCCTCGGGCGGGATAGAATCCAGGGGGCAGCCTAAGCTCTGTTACAAGTGCGGCAGCCCTTCGCATTTCAGCGCCAGCTGCCAAGTTCAGAAGTGCGCGTTATGCGGGGGTGAGGGTCACCTAGCCGCATCTTGTAGGGTGATTAGGTGTAACCTATGTGATGAGCTAGGGCATCCGTTCAGTCGTTGCCCTCGCTCTGTTGCCAGCGTGGCTCACGCTCGTGCGGAGGAGAGTGCTGGTGAAGGCGGCAGTGCTGAGGGGTCAATGAGAAGAAAAGAAAATCTGTCCCGGCAGAGACGGAGGGAGAGGCATCAAATGGAGAGGGAGCAGGAGGAACCCCGTCCCGGTGTGATGCCCGCGCCCTCCCAGGAGGCAACCTCTCCTGTAACAGTTGAGACCCTGGGGGAGAGTGAGCTGAACGAGGAGATCTGGAGGATAGACCGCACCGAGGCGACTCTGTCCTCGCGCTACGCAAGAGCGTCAGAGGGTAGCGGGACAGAGTCGGAAAGAACTAGACGGAAGCGCCTGACCAAGGAAAAATATAGCCCGTCCAGAGTGGCCATGGAAGGCGAAGCTGACTCCCCCCTGGATCTCTCCAACCGGTTCCTCGTCCTAAATGAGACCTGTGCCTCCTCTGCGGTGGAGGGGGTTGAGGGCGGGGAGCCGGAGGCGCAGGAGGGAGAGCCTTTAGGAGACCCCGCGCCTCTCTCTGGTGGGGATGCAAGGTCCCCAGGAGGTGAGGCGGGTCCGGACCCTGGGACAAGGGCGGTGCAGGGGGGGAGACGGTGGTGACCAACAAGATGGACACCACTGTCTCTCTCAAGAGAAACCGCACTGCCTTGGAGGACAGCCCCGGGAGGGGGAAGAAGCCTGGGAAAAAGAGTGGGAAAAAGAGTGGGAAAGGGAGGGTGAAGAAGGCCGTCTAGCTTAATCACCCCCTATGGCGGTACCCACTGCGTTGACGCTGGCGACCATTAATGTCGCCAGCATAAAATCAGATGCAGCTAGGTTTACAGCCTTTAGTTTTCTCAGCCGGGTTGAAGCTGACATTTTATTTTTGCAAGAGACCAGGCTGCCAGATTTGGCAGCCGTCCATAAAACGAGGAAGGAATGGAGATCAGGGCCTTTCTATTGGTCTCACCGGTCGGTAGAATGCCGACTGGTGATTGAGTTAGAAATGGGGAGGTGTCTGATCTTAGATGTCCTCATGAAGGGACAGGAGCTTCGTTTGATTAATATCTATGGTCCCCAAAGTAAATGGGACCGCAAATGTCTCTTTATGAGGATTAAGCCCTTCCTTTTTACGAGCCGGCAGGTGGTCTTTGGAGGAGACTTCAATACCGTTACGAGGTCTCAAGACAGGGGAGGCGCCAGAGACCGGCTGGCTTACGACAGTATTGCATTAAATAGCATAGCTAGTGAGGCCTGCCTGGTAGATGTCCACATTAGGCACACCCCAGGCCACGGGGGATTCACCTATTATAGAGGTAGTCAGATTAGGTCTAGAATAGACAGGTTTTATTTGAAGGAGGAGGCCATCTTTTCGCCTTTAAAGGTTGTTGAGGTGGAATTCTCCGACCACTGTTTGATTGTTTTCTCTTTGAATATTGCAGAGACTCCCCAAATGGTAAGAGGGTACTGGAAGCTGAATTTGGCCCTCCTGGAGGAAGCAGAGGTGAGACAATCCTTTGAGGACTTCCTTCAGAGTCAGGTACCGTTACTGGATCTCTGTGACAGTAAGTCAGAGTGGTGGGAGATATTCAAAGACCGGGTAGCAAAATTCTTCCGCCAGCTCTCGAGCCTTAGGTCCTTGGACAAGTACCGCTTGTACCAGGGTCTGAGGAGGAAACTCGAGCATCTGGTCTTGACTGGAGGTAGCCGCGAGGATATCTCCAGGGTGAAATCTTTGCTCAAGAGGTGCCAGTATGATAAGCACGCATCTTTGGTTTTTGAGAGGGATTTTGGGAGATACCGCTCGCCCGACCATTACAGAAACTGTCAGATGTCAGTAAGTAGTAAGTTAGTGACAGGTCTGATCGATGGTACGGGATCTCTGAACAGGTCCAGATCAGGGATCCTGGAAATCGTCAGAACCTTTTATTCACACCTCTTGGTAAGGAGGGATCTGGATCGGGACAAGATGTCGGCGTTCCTGGCTGAAACCATCCCTGTGTCAGGAGTAGACCTCTCTCTTGGTGTTTTGGTGGAGGAGATCAGGGAAGAGGAA